>BQNB010010584.1:0-83625 GCA_026074375.1 Tanacetum coccineum | reverse complement strand
ATATACAATTCTATATAGATCAATCACCATATAATCGTTTTAGTGAAATCATGTTAATAAAGTTAAAACGTTTATAAATAGTTCAATAGTAAAAACGACGTAATTTCTTCGTTTTAAGCCCGTTTCTTACGTTTCTTATGTCCACGATTTCGTATTAAGACGGAGTATCAAATTATGACATTTTTGAATTTCATGTCCTCTGGTGAACAATACTTTTTATAAAGTTTTTTTTATAGTTTTAGTTGTCGTAAAACCAGTAAATGTCGTATTTTATTCGTTATAGCTCCGTTTTTAGAGATTCTTTCGAGCACGTCTTTGTTATTAAAAGTTCTATCATATTAATGATGTTTTCAAAATGTATAAATCTGATATGAACAGTAACTTTTATAAAATTGTTTTTATAAAAGTATTTTTATACATTTAAGTATATAATCTCGCGTAATTCATAACTTTTTCGTTATTGATCCAAAAATTATGATCCGAATTGTTTTGAAATCCTAAAAATATGTGTGATCTGTGAAAAATACTAAACTTTATATATCAGAAGTATTTGATAACTTGTTTTTATAAAATTTACTTTTATAAACCCGGTATTAACGTAAAACGTATATTTGCCGTATCTTTTTCGTTATAAGGCGGTTTTTCGAGTTCTTTACATATTTGGAATCGTCATGAGGTGTACTATCTTTATAGAACATAATATGGCTGTTACAAAACACGAATCAAAACAGCCCTTTTGAAATCAATATGTATACTTATTTATATAACTTGTTTTAAGTACTTTTCAACTTAGTAAATTACCACAAGTCATCCACAACTCTTTTTACCCTATGTCATACATATAATAATGTCCATAGTCCATATTTTGTCCACATGATTCCATGATATCAAGATTAACAAGTCATTTACAACACTTTTACTTGTAACTTACTAAGTAACCTTAAAAACCCTAACTTGTTTATACACTTTTTATACTTAAACCAACATGGTATAATACTTATATATCCATTTTAACATGATATTACCAACAACATAACATATGTAAAAGTGTACAAAACAATGATCACAAGTAAAATATCCCTTTTACATGTTTAAAAGTATCCTAATGGTGATTTTGCTACATAGAACATATATACTCATAAAATCATAAATGTAAATTCATAAAGGGTTTTAGATAACCTTATAATGATTTAATATGATGACCAACAAAATCCAAACCCTTGTTTAGATTATAAACCCTAGCTTTCACAACCAATAAACCCTAATCCATAATAAAACCCTAATCTTGTAATAACTTGCTTAAACCTTGCAAATGCTTAACCAAACCTTCAAAACATCTTAGGTTATCATAGGGATGATGTAGTAATACTTTTATGGTCTTAGAAAATCAAGTTATGGATTTGCATAGGGGGTGTTTGTTTGCCGTGGGCTTATAAGAGGAAAAAGGAGAGAAAAAGTTAATTTTTCTTTAGTGTTATGTGTTGTGTGTTCTTATCACTTAGGAATACGCAAGTATATGTATAAAGGATAGCCTAGTGTAATAAACAAGGACCATAAAGACCAAGAGGGGGGGGGGGGGGGACGGCAACATGAGGGTTTTGGGGAAAAAGTTGGTCAAAATCACTAGTCTTGCACCAAGTCTCATACATCCAACTTGTACATGGTCTTTGTGATTAATACTTATGTCCCTTTGTCATCAAATAGTAGGGATTATCCCATGAAATTGTGGAAGTGTGCTAGATATTATCTTGGTAAGAAAATGAAAGTATTACTTGCAATGTGAAAATATAAGTTATAATGTAAGTGTAGTTTTTGTTATTAAAGTGTTTACTTGCAAGTTGTACGATCTAACTTTATTTCTTGTATAAAATTCGGCCAAGTGGTGATATAGGTGAGTATATTTTATAATTTTTTAGTATTAGGTATAAAAATAAGTATTTGTCGAAGCGTAGATTAATTATGAGGGTTCCGGGTATGCCTAAACGAAATTTTATCGCGAAACGTAAACAATTTACGTAACCAATAAAATAAAATGAACAAAGTTAATAATTATTCTCAAAATAATTACTTAACACTTGCTTGATGTAAACATTTAATTGTTTGACGCCCGTTTACATTGAATGATCGTTTTTAGCTTACGCGATTTAACTTAACGTTTACGATTTAAAAGCAAACGCGTACAATACTAAAAATACATAGTGAATTTATTGACGGCATAAATGACCCTAAAACATGGGGTGTTATAATTGGATGAACAATAGTCACACAAAATAAACATTCACTTGACTTTAAACAACATATGGTCACACTTATTAACACTTTTGGCCACTTTTGGTTAACTTGTATGTGACTAAATCCCAAAAAACCATGCTTTGTGTGACTAAATATTATAAAAGGCCACACAAACATACAATTTATGTGACCATTGGATGAACAATAGTCATATAAAATACACATTTACTTGATTTTAAAAAGCAGATGGTCACACTTATTAAGACTTTTGGTCATTTTTTTTAAATTGTATGTGACTAACTCTAAAAAAACAACACCCGTTGTGTGAATAAATCATCTCAAATGTCACATATATTATATATTTATGTGGCCAAAGGACGACAATAGTTACTCTCAAAAACCATTCGTGTGACTATAAAGTGTTTACGGTCACTAATACTGATTAATCCAACAAAACTTGTGCCTAATTTGTCACACATATTCGGGTTTTAGTCACTCTTTTTCAATGGAAATAGCCACGAACTCCCTAACGTCATCGTATGTAACCTACAGTGGCGCGATCTTTAGTGACAAACACCCAAAAAAACATGTGTGACCATATGTATATCGTAACACATTTTTGGAGTGACCCATACCAGTTTTTGTACCAGTGTTTTCCAACATCATTGAAAGTGTAAGTGGTGCAAAAGGATATTTCTTCTCTACCAACATATGAATCTGCACATGTTGCATCCACAAGGAATGTACTCCACAGGAGTCATACAGTTTCCAATCCAACACTTTGTATTGTTGTTGATTCTTCCATACTTCATCTTCTACATGTGGTTTAAACATTGTTTTCAAATCACCACATAACAACAAATCCAAGTCTTCCACTGGTCTTGTTGACTCATATTTAGCTTTTACCAACTTGTATAAATATTCCAAATCTTCCTTGTCAAAACTTTTAAGCATTTGACTAAAGAACATGTACATTTGAGACTTTCCATCAGCTCTTATTATTTGATAATAGCTTTTTCTTACTTCTTTATGAATCTTCCAGTCAACAATACTTGGAGACCAAACAGCCAAAGGTATAGCATCAATTGCTACTTCTTCTTTATCTGGAATGATTTTCATTAATTGTTTAATCTTTGTTGTTTCTTTGTCATCTTCCACCTTTTGCTTCTTTGTAATCTTTTGTGCTAGCTCAGTTCTTGCACTCTTTTCTTTGCCCTCCACCAACTCTGTTCTAAAGTCTTCAAATGTATTTACCCTTTTGAATGCTTTGTTAAACATCTCTTGAATATAATCAAACTCTTTCAACTTTAAATCTTTGAGGTTGTATCCTTCCATGTTCTTTAGTTAAGTACACATTATCTTTCTCTGTTGAGCTTTTGTTGGTGGTTTGTTTCTTTTCTCTTCTGCTCTTTTAGCTGCAAAATGCTTTCTTCTTTTCTCTAAGAGTTGTTGAAATAATGTAGCCCTTTCTTTAATAGACAACTCTTCTTGTTCTTGTGCTTGCATTCTTTCAGCCAATTGATGATCATCATCAATCTTTGCTTGTATATCATCCCATGTTTCAACCAAGGCAATATTGGCTTCTTCTTCTTTTTTAGCTTTCTCTCTTGCAAGTCTTTCTTCTTTATCAAATTCAGCTTGTAAATTTAAAGCAGTTTCTTCATCAAGACTGATTTGATTTTTCTTTTTCATAGGCATTACAGGTTCTATCAATATCCCTTTACCTTTGTCCTGTGATTGTTGTGAAGATATTGTTGTTGTAGATTCACCCAGCTCTTGTATAACAACCCCTTTCTTCTTGGGTCTTGTACTTTTCATTTCTCTAAGTGCTTGAGCCAAATTAAAATCATCAACTGTTTTAATTGTAGCAATAGTTGTTGTAACAGCACTAACACTATCTTGAGCAGCATCAGTAATTAGCTTAGCAGTGTTAATAACTTCAACTACTTCTTCATCAACATCCATTTCATCATGAACACTAACTAGGGTAATTTCTTCATCTGCATCAATAGCATCAATTCTCCCCTGTTTGGATGCATCCTCACCTAAACTTTCTTCATTTTCAGAGGATTCTACCCTAGCAGTCAAACCAACCTTGTATAGTCTCTTTAGCTTATGAGTTCTTGACCTATCTTTCTTTTCAAGCTTCTTGACCCTCCTTTTCAAACTAGTTATCTCATTATGTTGAGTGGTCTTTGTCTTCTCCAAATCAAGAACCTTGTTTTGTAAAGTTGTACATAATGCCATCAATTCATCAAGTTTAAGTCTATCCTTATCACTTCAAAGTGTGTTACCTCTTGCGAGTAATGAATCATTGTAATGTGTAGATACACTCTCAAACCTAGTTGGAGAAATAGTATACCCCATGGTTTCTTGACACCCGGACAACCACCTGAATTAGATTCATTAGGTGTTGCCTTGGATTGGGTCTTATTGATGTTACCATTGTCCTGCTCTGCTTCTAAGCTAGAAGCAGTAGTGCCAGCCCTCACCAAACTGTCACCAACTCCTTATGGATAGCCTCATCTGCAACCTTTTCAATAGGATCACTAGGCTAAGGTACCTGAGTATCCTTTCTTTTAGGCTTCCTAGGTTGTTGTATTTTTTGAGGTTGAGGAGATGGTTGAATAAAGGTGGGTGTGTGATGGGGATCAGTTGGAACTGCTGAACCTTCACCCAATTCTGATTGGTTTTGTACCACCATTGATGGAAATAAAGGTGTTACTCTACCAGAAAAACCTTTGTCTACCCTTCTCATATTTCCAAAAATCTTCTTAGTGTGAGAGGGTGCAATATATATTCTTTTATGAGTTGCCATCCCATCAAGTTGTTATTCCAAAAATACTTGTACAAACCTTAGATACATCAAAAATTTCCTAGACAAATTATCCAAGTTTCTAATCATACTTTCAAAAATGAATTTTGAAAAATTGAATTTTTGATTTGTTGCTAAGCAGATAATGGCAGATGCCATAGTACTACTAAATTCATTCCAGACAGTAGTCTTTGGACTTAGACACTGTAAAATAGTATGAATCAGAAATTTTCATTGTGAAGAAAAGAATGGTTTATAGAAAGTTAGTTTTTGTGAAACTTTCTCATATCCCATCAATGTAAGTTGTTCAAAGATGGTATAATTTGGTAAAAAATCAACACCTCCCTCATTTGCTAGTTGAAGATCGCTTCTAACAAATGATTCAGTAACGATTATCTTCTTGCCATCTACTAGGGCATGTAATTGTTCTTCCTCATTGATAGTTTTGGCCTTGATAGTAGACCAGAACTGTTCGATGCAAGAAATGTATATAGTAGGATTAATTGTTAATGCATATCTTATAGGGTATGCATTTAAAAAAATTCCACAAATTGTTCAAACCCATCACTCTCTGTGGGTTTAGACAAAAACGTGACCATATTATGAGTATCTACAAACTTTAGAGTCGACATTTGTGTTGGGTTTTAATAATAGATGATAAAATTAAGTTAGGGTTTGTAATTAGAGAGTATATGAGAGAATGAAATCGATTAAATGATTGATTGAAACCCTTAATCGAAGTATTTATGAAAAATACCCTCAACAACCCAGCAGTAGTAAGTTATGCCTAGCAGCATTAACTTTAAGTCACCAGCATTAACTCCAATTCCATTTCAAACAGCATTCCAATCATCAATCTAACACTTTTCTTTGCTTATCCTGAAAAATGTTAGTCCAAAAACAAAGAAAACACAAGCTATAGCAACTTTTACAATTATCACAGTATTAATTATACCTAACAGTATTAAGTATAACTAACAGTAGAAACTTAGCAGTATTAAGTATAACCAACAGTACTAATTATACTTAACAACAGAAACTTTTAATGACATGAATAACAGTACTAATTCATAAAAAACTCTACAAAAACATAAAGAGATAAAAGACTTTAAAGATTTAGCATTCCAATACTAGCAATCAAATATTGAAATCTACTTACATCAAAAGCTTTTGTAAGCAAATCTGCAACATTCTTGTCAATATGGATTTTGACCATTTGAATCAATTTCTTTTCATTGCAATCTCTAATAAAATAATGTCTGATCTCTATATGCTTTGTTTTTTAATGAAAAATAGGATTTTTAATTATGCAAATAGTATTGTTATTGTCAATAAAGATCTTGGTATGCATAAAATTGTACCCATGATCAAGTAGTTAATTCTGAATCCAAAGCACTTATCCATAGCAACTTGAAGCAGCCACATACTCAGCTTCTATTATGGAATTTGCAGTCGCTGTCTGTTTCTTGCACAACTATGATATTAATCTACATCCAAGGAATTGACAACCTCCTGTTGTATACTTTCTATCTAAGCTTGCTCCTGCATAATCACTATCAGTGTATGCTACCAAATCAAAAGGAGAATCTTTTGGATACCAAAGGCCTAGTTTTGGTTGACCATTTAAGTACCTAAAAATCCTTTTCACAGCATGAAGATGTGAAACGTTTGGATTGACTTGGTATCTAGCATAGGCACACACTGCAAACATGATGTCAGGTCTTGAAGATGTAAGATACATCAATGAACCAATCATTGACCTATACATATGAACATCTACTTCTTCACCATCTTCATCCTTGAGCAGAGGCTTTTGAGTTTCCATTGGTGTGCTTGCAGTCTTGACTTCTGTTAACCTAAATTTCTTTAAAATTTTAGCAACATATTTTTCTTGACTAATAAATATGCCATCCTTCTTCTGCTTCACTTGTAATCCCAAGAATAATGTAAGTTCTCCCATATAACTCATCTGAAATTTCTCATGCATCAACTTCTCAAGTGCAATGCATAGCTCCTTCTTTGTTGAACCAAAGATGATATCATCCACATAAACTTGGACTAGAAAAATATCACCTTTGTGCTTTTTGATGAATAAGGTATTGTCAATTTTCCCTCTTTGAAACCCATTTTCTAACAGATATGTTGACAAGGTTTCATACCAAGCTCTAGAAACTTGATGTAGTCTATACAGTGCTTTTTCAACCTTGTATACTCTATCAGGAAATTCTGGATCTTCAAATCCTGGTGGTTGACATACATACACCTCTTCTTCAATCTTCCCATAGAGATAATCACTTTTTACATCCATTTGATACACCACAAAATCTTTAAATGAAGCATAAGCTAAAAATAGCCTAATTTCTTTAATTCTTGAAACAGGGGCAAAGACTTCATCATAGTCAATCCCTTCTTCTTGTGTGTACCCTTGAGCAACCAATCTTGCTTGATTTCTTATTACAATTCCCCTTTCATCATTTTATTCTTGAAAACCCATTTAGAGCCTATAGCCTTTTTTCTATTTGGTAAATCTACTAAAGTCTAAACTTCTTATAACTTGAATTGTAGAAGCTCTTCCTGCATAGCTTCTATCCAGCTTAGATCCTTCAATGCATCAATTACCTTTTTGGGTTCTTCCAGTGATAAAAAGCAAGCAAACAAGCAGTTTTGAAGGTCTTTATGGTTTGTTCTTTGTTGAATAGTACTAATAAACCTATGTTCGTCTAAATTCTTTGACATCTTTGTTGTTTGAGTAGCTGATTGCAAATCTCCAATCACTTGATCAAGAGGATGATCTTTATGAATTCTTGTAGTTGGATTAGGACTGACTTGGATTGTTGTATCCAAATTGTTCATGTCAGCCATTGCACCGTCATCTTCATCATCTCTTGAAAAGTCAAATATGCTATCATCTTCCAAAGCAAGTATATTTGGATCAAATGGAAGTTCAATGCTTGTTTTTCCACCAGTAGCATTAACTTCATTTGTGCCAGCAGCATTAACAGTTGAACTAACAATATTAACATTATTAGTGATGTTAACATTATCTTCCTTCTTTTGATCTTTACATTCACTTTCTTTTCTTGGATTTTCATCAACCTTCTTTCCATAATCACTTGAAGGTTTAGATCCATCATCATAAGAACTCTTTGGATCTTGGGAAAATGGTGGATCAGCAGTCCATAATGGTAGCAAAATGTAATTTTTGACAGGTTTTGTCTCCTTTCTAGCTTGACTTGTATTATCGCTTGCTTTTGTACCTGTAAAACCATTAGACTGTGTACCTGCAACAATTGGCTCATAATTCATTGTTCATGTTAGTGCATCAATATCAAATAGCCAATCTGGTCCACTACCTACAATATTATGTGTACTTTCAATAAACCTAATATGCAAGTTTTCTTCCACTATCCTTGTTCTACTATAGAATACTTTAAAGGCTTTACTATTCAAAGAGTATCCAACAAAGAAACCTTCATCAGCCTTACCATTAAATTTTCCTAAGTGATCTATGGTATTGAGAATGGTAACAGGACACCCAAATGGTCTCATAAAACTTAAAGTTGGTGTTATACCATGAAAAAGTTCATATGGGGTCTTGTTATGAGGCTTAACTACTAACACTCTATTTTGCACATAGCAAGCAGTATTAACTGCTTCTGCCCAAAAAGTAGTTGGAACTTAGAATCAGCTAGCATAGTCCTAGCAGCCTCAATTAGTGTCCTATTCCTCCTCTCAGCAACTTCATTTTGTTGAGGAGTTCTAGCTACACTAAACTGTCTCAAAATACCATTCATGTCACAAAACTGATTCATTTCTTTTTTTTTGAATTAAGTTCCATTATCACATCTAATCACCTTAACCTTGTGATCTACTAGACTTTCTATCCTATTTATAAAGGACTTAAGATTGCCACTAGTCTCATCCTTAGTAGCTAGAAAGAAAACCCATGTAAAACTACTGTAATCATCTGTGACAACTAGGCAAAACATTTTCTTATTAAGGCTTTTTACAAATGTTGGACCAAACAAGTCCATATGCAACAAATGTAAAGGAAGATTGATTGATTTCTCTATTTTAGACTTACAAGAGGCTCTATGATGCTTTCTCTTTTGACAAGCAACACAGGTTTGATCATTTTCAAAAAGTTTTGAAGGTAAACCTCTTACAAGATTTCCCTTAACCAATTTATTCATGGTTTTAAAATTTAAGTGACCTAGCCTTCTATGCCAAAGTTTAGATTCATCATATGTGGCTTTTGCAAAAAGGTAAGTTAAACCTCCTTTAGGAACTATGTTCTTTAAATCAGCACTATACATATTGTTCTTTCTAGGAACTCTAAGTAAAACTTGACTTTTCATCAATTATCTTAAAGTTTAGAGATAAAACAATACATTCAGTGTCATTAAAAAGAACACTATTCTTTTTATCACATATTTATGAGACACTAAAGAGATTAAACTTTAACTCTCTCACAAAATACACATTATCAAAATCTAGATTACTAGTTTTAATAGTACATTTTCCTGTGATTTTCCCTCCTTTGGGGTTCCCTCTAAAAGCAACATATCCTCCATTTATTTCTTCATAGTTTGTAAGATAAGACATGTTCCCTATCATGTGCCTTGAGCATCCCTTGATCCTGTAAATCTATTTGTGGTGGTTTGACTGCTATTAGATAAGAAAATATGTTTCTTTTAGGGACCCAAGCCATCACTGACTTGAATCTGCCTTGTGCATCAATATAATCAAATTTTTTAGGGTAATTGATACACTGTTATGTTTAGAAACATGGTCTAAAACTTTATGCTTTAGTTTCCAAACCCAACAAGTTGTGGCCTTAACAGCATTAAAATATTTCCCTTAACAGCATTAACTACTGCTTTTGGTGTATCAGTATTAAAATTTTTACCCCTAACAGTATTAACCCTTTGATTAATATTACTGTTTTTAAATGATGTGTTCTTATGAATGGGCCTCTTATCAGTTGAATGTGCTGTTTTAGAAAGATATGACATTGGTCTAGCAGCATTCACTGTTGTTTTTGAGTGAGTAGCATTAACTTGTCTAGCATTATTAATCAATATTGCTATTTTTGAAATATATTGTCTAGCAGTATTAATTGATACTAAACCAGACTTCCTTAGTACTGCTCTTGGAACCAAGTTCTTTTTAGCATAAGGGTGAGTCTTTTTAGTAAAGTTTTGATGATTCACCCTTTGAGCATTGTTCCAAACAGGTTTTTACCATCCTTTGATTTTGAAACTGTTTTTTATGGTAATTGCAATCAACCTGCAAATGATCAAAGCTTCCACAGACATAACAGGCCTTATTAAACATCTCAAAATTGCTTCCTAGATTTTGAGACATCATATTGTTCTAATTTATTTGATTGCCTCTTAGACTGTGAGTGTTTTGCCTATGTTGCTCAACTTGTTTAACAGTTTTCCTAGCAGTTTTTTCTTGTTGTTTAGATTTGACAAAATCTTTCTTAACGATACTAGGCCTAACAGTGTTCTTTTCAGTTTTAGGCTGAGACGCATCCTCTTCCTCATTATCTGACACCCATTCTTCAATACTTAGGGCATCATCATACTTCCTAACTACCTTAGGCTCTTCTTCACTAGACATAGCTTTACAGTTCTCAACTACAGGCTTATTAACAAACTCATCTAAACCAGTTAAAGACAAGTCAGGTGTTGAAGGCATGAAATTTCCTATGTAGGGAGGTGGAACTGCATTATATTTTTCATAGCCTAAACCTTTCTTTCAATTGTCAACTATCTGACACTCTATGACCTTGTTTAAACTTTTAGATGCATGTTCAAATTTATCTACATTAAGTTGAATGCCATCTTTTTCTTTTTGATCTATATCAAGCTTCTTCCTAAGCTCCCTAATAGTTATTTCTCCTATATGAATTTCAAATTTTAAGCCCTTAATATCTTGTAAATAAATAGACTCATTTGCTTTATAATGTTGAGATTAAAAGCTTCTTGATGTTGTTTGGAGTTAATACTGTTCTTGTTAAAGATAATGATGGTTAAAGGAATTAAGACTGCTAAGGTATTAGTTACTGATGCTAAGCAAAACTTAGTGCTGTTGGTAATCCTAATGAAAAATATGCTAAGTAGTTAGTACTACTAGTGTAACTTAGTTACTACTGCTAGTGTAACTTAGTACTGCTAGTATATGTAACACCCCCAAAAATACAACAATGCAGCGGAATACCACATGGGGTGCTACTTCATAATACACAGCGCTAGATACAAGAGAACGACCTCTAAATGTGTCGTTTGTAAAACAATCTCGTTGATTTAATCAAAATCTTGAATTTAATATACATTTGTCCCATAATTGCATCACAATGAAAAGCTTGAATGTATAGACTCCAATGCACTTCAAGAAATCCGAGCATATAATTTCCCTGAGAAAAACATGCTTAAAAAGGTCAACATAAAGTTGGTGAGTTCATAGGTTTCTGTAAATACAAACGTTAGTTCCAATAAATGTATCTGCCCACTGTATCATTACAGTGTCATATAAAAACGTTTAATGACTACTGTCTCCCTACAGTATCATAAAATAATTGTGTGACCATTTAAATCCTTAAATGTCCTTCCAAAATGTATGTATGATTTTTAGAAATCAATTAGCTGTAAAATATGCAAGACCATTTCTATCCCCAAATAGTCCCAAAATGTACGTGTCAAAGTTGGATCACAAATATCCAAAATATGTATTGCCACTTTATTCAAGTGTGGATAAAACCATGATTACCATTACTCTAAGTTCATGAACTGTGTCGCTAGGACTTGTTATGTATGCCATTTATTCAATGGCATAGTAAGAGTGTACCCATCATAGGTGTTCCCTCCAAGAACACCCCGGCGCGATAATGATGAATATGTTCCCCCGTTACGGTGTCCCCTCCACAAGGACACCGGGGCAATAACAAAGTATTTGTTTTCCCCCGTTACCGGTGTCCCCTCCAAGGATACCCGGGCAATAATATGTATATGTGATTGTTGACCCCGCAGGCGCCAATCCAATCGTAATCCGACATGGTATAACGTTCGTTCTACTGGTGATTGCTGTCACCCGACGGGGATTGTCAATTCAAATAGATCTATCTTTTAACATTCCGCGCTGCACCCGCCAAGTGTTTACGAGTTCATGCAACTAAGCTAATCTCATAATCATAAAAGTATAGAATGCCGTTTACGTTCAAAAAAAAAGTAAACCCTCCGTGTGTATCTCTCGCGAGATATATAAATGTGTAATCTAAACCAATAACAGGTAACTCAACCACGTAAATGCGTTTGTAAACAGGGTATGCAATAGAGTTGAAAATGGGCACGTAACGAGTTTAATCAAACACGTAATGATTTGTAACAAGCATGTTCTCACCCCAAAATATATGTAAAACATGTAAAACGTTGGGGCTTATGAATCCACCTTGATGTATGAAGAATGATTGACAGATAGGCATCTAATTCACTTTGATGATGAAGAATGATTGACAGATAGGCATCTAATATGCACAATACGAACGGGAAGATGACAGCTGCCTGACTGTGGAAGACGGCAGGCGAAGATGCAGCTTAACTTAACGGCTAAGTCCCACTAGCCTAGGATAATGTGTTTGGGTTTCCCGATGAATGGTTACATCAACGCGTCACGTTGATAAAAGATTTATATTTAAAGTTGTAATACTTTGGTGGTTGGTTAAATAAATAAATTGAAAATGTACCCAAAGTGTGTAATATATTCCATATATATTACATATGAAAAATAACCCTTATATGCTTCATACCGTGAGTTATATCATAAAAACGATCAACCCGAAGGTTTATGAAAAGTATATAATAATTTGCAAGTATTATATAAAATGTGTGAATAAATAATTAAACCCAATTATTTCGACAGCAATTCAACAGACTTTGAATAAAAGAAGACAAATGTCTTAAGGTTATAAATTAAACAACCGATGTTTGTACCCGTTCATAACGATTATAAAATATAATTCAATATTTTATAAATCATGTTTCGTTTCATTGACAGATCGTGTCTAAAAATAATTATCTCATTGTAAAAGTATTGTTTTCGTTCGTTGTCATGTTATTGTATAGTTATACTTTAATATTTTATAAAATATAACTTTAGCTCCTTTAACGGTTTATAAAACAATATAAGTTCTAGTAAAACATTACTCAATATAGAAATCTATATAAATTTCGCCATGACCTTTCTGTTTATAAAATGATCCCAAATCGAACGACTTTATTGCAAATCCACTTTCCTAATTTATTTTAATAGAAATTATTTTAACATTTCAAGAGTGTTTATTAATTACCATTTAATAAACATTATTTTCATATTGTAACTTCATACGAGTCATAGTGTTTTATATTCGTTCGCAGTCTAATATAATGTATCCGAAAAATAATAATTTGTCACATTTATTTAACCCATTTAACCACCGGTCAGATTATAATATTTATATCAATTCTTGGTATATATTTTATTAGTTAAGATTATATATTTCAAACGAACCCTCGTTGTTCCCCTCGTTGACCTTGAGCTAAACCAAACGCACCTATTCTTGCTAATCCACCCAAATGGACCCAAATCTGTTACACACCCAACCAAACGGACCCTTGTCCCAAACAGCCCTCGTGGCTGTTAAACCCACAACCAAACGCCCCTTGTGGGCTGTGTCGCAGCCAAACGCACCCTAATCGGGTGGCTGCCACCAAACCACACGCACCCTTGTTTTTATATAAACTAGCCGCACTATTTTTGGTGCCGAAATTAAACCAAACGCAGCCCCTTTTGCTGCGGTACAAAACCAAACGGACCCTATGATGGTGTACAACCCAAACCGAACCCCCCCTGCTGCCATTACCAACGCACCCCTTTTTGGTAATAAACACAACCGAACGCACCCCTGTCGGTTGAGACTCAAACCTGATGCCCTCGGCTGTGAACCACAACCAACCCCACACGAACACCCTTTTTCGGGTCTACCCGGACCCACAAACCCGGCTGTCCAACCCGACACAACAATCCCTCCGCCCCCAGCTGTCCCGTTGTTTGACAGCCAACCCGACTCATTCCCGCTGTCCCGACCCAACTCACAAACAAACACCCCTAGCTGTTAACCCTCAACCCGACCACCCCGGCTGTTTGACAGCCATGACGACACCCCCCCCCCTTGCGGCTTTCCTGTCACCGAGCAACAAACACCCTTTCGGGTTCACATAACCAAACGAACACCCCAAGATTTCAACAAGCCAAACGAACACCCCCGGTGATAACTAACAAAACCAACGCACCATTTGTTGGTTGACCCGAAACCAAACGCACCTGTGGTGCGTGTACACAAACTAACCGCACCCTTCTTGGGGCTTATGACCACCGAACCCAACGAACCCTTTATAACGTCCAAACACACTCTTTTAGTTGTTTATAAAACCACTCGCACCCTTTGTGCTTATAAGAAACCACACACACCCTCATGGTGGCTGTGGTTGTTGCGTGGTGGCGATGGGTGACGTGGGATGGTGATGACGATGATGAAACGATGATGATGATGATGGTGTAGGTGTGGAGGTGGTGTCACGGTGGGGAGGCAGCGGCGGTGTGGGTGGAGTGGGGAGGTGATGGAGCGCGTGAGGGAGAGTGGGTATGGGGATCGAATAGATCGGAAGATGGGGAGTCTTTTTGGTCTTCGCCGGATAAAACCCGCCGGAAAACTTTCCCGGCGGCGGCGAGTGGTGGCCGGCGGCGGGGGAGCTCGCCGGAGAAGATGAGTGGAGAGGGGAGAGAGTTTAAAAAAAAGTTGCATAACCAAAACGCACCCGTTTCTTGTTTACGATCCACCCGCACCCTTGTGGAGATATAAGACGAACCAAACACATCCCTCGTGGCTTTCTTGCTAGAACCAACGCACCCTAGTTGGTTTATAAATAAAACCAAACGGACCCTTGTCGGGGCTGACCCGAACCCGACGCACCCTTTGTGGTGCCGATAAAAATGGAGACAGAGAGAGAGTTATAAAAAGAGTGTGTGTGAAAATTTATATATAATGAAATAATATATATAATTTTATATATATATTAAAACTTTAAATCAAAAGTGACAAGTTGAAATAGTCCAGGGTTAGTTTTGTAACTTTTTCATATACTTTTTGATAAAAGCGGTTCGGGACTCGTTTGAAGACTTAACGATGAATTCAACTCCTTGAAAACTTGCGCCATGTTTTTCCCGAATTATTTTTCTGATAAAAACTGATTGATTTACTTTGATATCTGTTTCTAAAAATATTTTATAACATTTAATAAAATATCTGTTATTCATTTTGTGAACCGGTTTCGCTTCGTCCGAAATAAAAATGGATTTCAACTCGAGTATTCGCGTTATCCGCAACGCTTTTAATTAAAATGATGACTAATTATTTAATATTATTTATTAAATAATACTGATAATTAAAAACAATTTAAATTTTTTTTGTGTGTCCGCGTTGTATATTGTTTCTAAAAATTTTGTCGGTCTGTTTCATCCTTTTTGCCAGTTTCCAGGTCTCGGGCAAAACTGAAAAGTTGTCAGGAATGTCGTTTTACATCGAATTGCTTTAGGGTCCGAGCTGTGCAAACGTGATTTAGATGGTTGTTCTTGTAAGCCAATCCAGACCCGAAAAGTCAAAGGATAAACTAGTCTTCTAAAAATCCGAAAATTCTCGGATGTTACACCCCATCATAAGTGTTGATGTGACGGCGTCGCGTGTAAATTGTGACACCGTCTCCACACTCTGTGAAAACTCATTTTTCGTTTTTGATGAAAAATTTCCTGCACTCATTCTTATAAGTTACTTTTTTGTACAAAATGTTGCATAACAACCTGAGAATTAATAATTCAATCATATGACTCGAAACTAACGCGGATTAATCTAAACAATTCATTTTAAATGTTTGAATTTAGTTCTAAAAACAAGTATTTTTCCCTACACTTATTGTTGCAATAAACTTTTATTGCAAATATTATTAAGTATAAACAACCAAAGCATGATTACAAAATAATTCAAACATAATAAAACAAACAATAAAGAATTAAAACACAAGACACTCCTAATATGCAGGAAAAGTAAATATTGGGTTGCCTCCCAAAAAGCTATTTTCTTTATTTACGAGTCTTGTAGCTAGACTCGAAGTCCTTTTACTCCTTAAGCTTGATGATACTTATGTGGTTGGTTTTTAGTTTTTCAATTGTTTCCCAATCTCTTTTATAAGTATGTCCGAGGTTCATGGAAGCTTTGTAATATCCCTTTTACTTTTCAAGGACATGCTTACACCCCTTTTTTTCTAACCTTTAAGTTCTCTACAAAGAACGCCTCAAACTTGTCCTTTTCCAAAGAGGATACTAGATCTAATTCTTTTGTCCTTTGAGGCATCCTAAACATAACTTCGTCGTTCCTCTAGGAAAATCTAACTAAACCTAAAGATTCATCGTACGCGAGCTTAGATGTATGTACAAAAGGTTTTCCTAAAACTACTTCACTTAACCCACTATCAATTATGTTGCCCAAGTCTTCTAAAATTATAAATTCCACAACATAAATGAAGCACCCAGTAAATATATGCATATTTTTAGCTCTTCCAACAAAGTTAAAAAACTTATATAGTTGGTATGGGTTTCTACGTGCTTGAAAGGATTTTTCTCTCATTTTGTTGTAATAAGCATGAGACATGATGTAGACAAGAGATCGTAGATCAATGTATGCATGGCCTGTGTAAACGGTTCCGATTACATAAGGAATAAACTCCAGGGGTCGCCTCTCCTAATCTTGGGTTCTAGGGTCGAGAAAGGGGGTATAGGTTCTCCTAATACTTCCTTATGGTAAGCTAATTCTTCCTTAGTAGGGAACTTATCTTTGAAAAATTCCTCCTCAAAATTATTTCTTCATTGCGTTCTTAATTTAAGTTCCTTAATTCTCTCTTCAGGGCAGAAAATCTCAGAGTCAAAAGATTGGTTGGTTGATTCATTAATGGTTTTAAAGAGGAGAGAATTGTTAGGTTTAAAAGACTTCAAGATGATTCTTAGAGTTACTACTGCTCATGATTAATAAATAGATTAGTGCTGCAAGCATTAACTTAGTGCTTCCTGGTAATACAAAGAAAATTATGCTAAGTAGTTTTATACAAGTAGTACTAAAAGTTACTACTGCTGGCTTACTCCTGTTAGTATAAAATTAGAACCAGTTAGCACGAAAATTATTGCTGCTAGTAGAAGTTAAGACTGCTTAAAAGATGAAGACGACAAAATATACTAAGTAGTAACACTGCTAGTCACAAACAGTTAGTACTGCTAGTATATGTTTTAAGAAACGGCTAGAATAAATTTCTAAGTAGTTTAATCATTGCTTGTGCTCAGTTACAACTCTGAGTGGATTACTACTGCGAGTGATGAAATTGCTGACATGAGATAGATCAAAGATGATGGAGAACAAGAATACTTACGAGATACGTATTAGTTTATATGTAAAAAGATATGTTATAACATATTTTTTAGAGAGATTACAATTGTTAATAGAGAAAATATCTTGATAAGTTAGGAAGTATTGTAAGCCTTGTATGACTCCCTGTAGTGTATACAAGGATGTCCTAGGGCATAATGTTAGATGTCCATCTTTGATATTCGTCAGCTTCAAGTTTTGTAACTCCTAACACTATTAGGAGAAGTGTTTCGTTTCATATAAGGCTGAAAGGTTGGTATCTGTCTTGTATTAATTTTGTGTTACTAGTTTAGAAATAATTGCTTCTTAGTATCCATTGACTAGATTCCACATAGTCGCTTTGATATTGATAATCAAAGTTCTACCATAGTTGTCTTGGATTTACTCAATACAACTAAGCTTCATACAAGCTAAGCAAGATCTATTCAAGTGGGATCAACAAGTGGTATCAGAGCTTGTTGAGAAACTTTGAATTAGAAGAAACAATCTACACATATCAAAACTATTTTGTTTAAGATGGAGGCAGGATCTTGAACAATGGTTACTGCTGTAAAACTTCTAGTACTCAATCCAGGAGAATTTGAGCTTTGGAAAATGAGGAAAAAACAGTACTTCCTAATGACAGATTATGCTCTTTGGGATGTAATTGTAAATGGAGACTCACCTCCACTAAAGAGAACTATTGATGGTGTTGAGCAACAATCCTCCAAGCAACTTCAGAAGAGAAAGTTTAGAAAGGAAGAATGAGTTAAAGGCAAGAGGTACACTGTTGATGGCTCTTCCAAATGAACATCAACTAAAGTTTAATACCTATAAATGTGCCAAGACTCTAGTACAGAAGACACTTCTTAAACAGCAGTATGAGAATTTTAATGGAAATAGCTCAGAAGGACTTGACCAGATCTATAATAGGCTGCAAAAGCTTATCAGTTAGCTAGAAATTTATGGAGAAACTATTTCTCAAGAAGATGTAAATCTGAAGTTATTAAGAAGTCTGCCATCTGAATGGAAGACTCATACCCTGATTTGGAGGAACAAACCAGATTTAGAAACTCTAAGCAAGGATGACTTGTAAAACAATCTAAAGATTTATAAAGATGAAGTCATGGGGTCATCAAGCACAAGCCAAAACACACAAAACATAGCTTTTATGTCTTCCAATAGCATTGGCAGCACCAATGAAGTAGTTAAGACTGCTCATGATGTTTATGATGCTAACTCTAAGGCTAATGCTTCTACTTTACCAAATGTTAATAGTCTGAGTGATGTTGTAATCTACTCTTTCTTTGCTAGTGAGTCTGACAGTTCATAATTAGACAATGATGACATAAAGCAAATTGATCCTGATGATTTAGAGGAAATGGACTTAAAGTGGCAGATGGCAATGTTGACAATGAGAGCAAGGAGATTTCTCAAGAAGACAGGAAGGAATCTAGGTGTTAATGGGACTGATACCATTGGCTTTGACAAGACCAAGGTGGAATGTTATAAATCTCACAAAAGAGGTTACTTTGCTAGGGAATGCAGGGCACCCAAGAATCAAGACAATAGAAAAAGGGAGATAACAAGAAGGACTGTGCCAGTTGAGGAAACTACTTCAAATGCTTTAGTATCTCAGTGTGATGGCTTTGTCTATGATTGGAGTGACCAGGCTGAAGAAGGACCTACCAATTTTTCACTTATGGCTTATACTTCTTCAGGTTCTTCAAGCTCAGACACTAAGGTATCAACTTATTCTAAAGCATGTTTAAAATCTTATAAAACTCTCAAAGAACATTATGATAATTTGACAAAAGATTTTAATAAGTCTCAATTAAATGTAGGAGCTTATAAAGCAGGTCGAGAATCTGTAGAGGCTAGACTAGATGTGTATAAAAAGAATGAGACTATTTTTGAAGAGGACATAAAGATTTTAAAGCTTGATATTATGTTGAGAGATAATGCACTAACAGAGCTTAGAAAGAAATTTGAAAAAGCTGAAAAAGAAAGAGATGATTTAAAACTTACCTTAGAAAAGTTTGAAAATTCATCTAAGAATCTAAGCAAACTATTAGATATTCAAGTAAGTGATAAGTTCAAGTCTGGTTTAGGATTTGATAGTCAAGGGTTTGATAGTCAAGTGTTTAATAGTCAAATGGTTGATAGTCAGGTGAATGATAAGTACAAAATAGGGTATCATGTTGTTCCCCCTCCCTATACTAGGAACTTCATGCCCCCTAAACCTGATTTGGTACTTACTGATGAGGATGAATATGTTTCTAGTGAGTCAGTAACTAGTGTACCTGCAGTTGCAACTAGTGAAGTTAAGACTAGTAAGTCAAAACCTAAGTCTGTTAGTGAACCACTTATTAAAGATTGGATATCTGACAGTGAAAATGAGTATAAGACAGATTCTATGTCTAGACAGAGAAAACATAGTAATGATAAAGTAGAATTTGTTAAATCTAATGAGCATGTGAAATCACCTAAGGAGTCTGTTATGAAGGTAGAGAACAATAAGCAAGCAAAGTACCCTAGGAAAAACAGTCAAAGTCCTAGAGGTAACCAGAGAAACTGAAATAATTTGATGACTCAGAAATTAGGAAGTAATTTTGAGTTTAAAAATAAAGCTTGCTATGTATGTGGCAGTTTTGACCATTTAATTAAAGATTGTGATTTCTATGAAAAGAAAATGGCAGAAAAACCTATATGGAATAATGCAAAAAAGGTGAATCACCAAAATTCTCAAAGAATGACTCACCCTCATCCAAAAAGAAATTTTGTTCCAAGAGTAGTCTTAATGAAATCTGGACTTAAAATACTTAATACTACTGGGCAAAACTCTTCAAGAGCAGCAGTATCAGTTAATACTGCCAGACTAATTAATACTGCCTACCCAAGACCAACAGTGAACTGTGCAAGGTCAACATCAAATGTTTTTAATAGAGCACATTCATATATTAGAAGACCCTTTAACAAGTTTACAACAAATAAGAACAGTAATTTCAATGAAATTAATACTGTTAGGGGAAATGTTACTACTGTTGGGCCAAAAGCAGTAGTAAGTGATAATAAGGGAAATAAGGCTAATGATGTTAAGGCCTCAACATGTTGGGTTTGGAGACCTGATTGTGATAGTTTTAATACACTATAAAATATAATAATATAACCTTAAGAGCAATTAAGAAAATTACCAAGTTACCCTTGATAAAATTCACTCTCAAAAATATATAATACAATATATAATACATATATTTAACCGGGAAGTATGATTTCCCGGGTCGTTTCCCCAACAACTAGTGCAATTGAAACCTCGTTTAAGTTTGGATTATAATTTGAATGAAAACAAATATATTTTGATGATCTATAACTACCAAATAAAATCAACAATTAAAAAAACAATTAAGCACTTAAAAAGGTAAACGGGAAACAAATAAAACGCGACAAATTAACAAGTAAATCAAAATTAAATCCTAAAAATGCAAACTAAATTTCTAAACCTAAAATAAGACAAAAGAAAATTTTAGGAAAAAGAAAAATATTTTTTTGATTATTTTTGAATTTTTTATGAATTAAAATCTATTTAAATCTAATTAAATTCTAAAAAATAAAAAATAGAAAATAATTGAAATTATATTTTTCCTAGATAAAACAAAGTAAAATAAAATTTTAGAAAAAGGAATCACTATTTTTCACTTTTTAGATTTTAAGATATGAATTTTCTAAAATTTAAACTAACTAAAAGCTTAAAAATTATAAAACTATTAAAAATATAAGCCTAAAAAATTTTATAAAAATTTAACTAGAAAAAGAAAAAGATGAGAAATTTTATAAAAATAAAAGCCCTAATTTTTACTTTTTAGTTAAAGTTTAATTAAACTAATTAAAAACTAAACCTAGTTATTTATTAAAATTATTAAACTAACAAAGAAGCTTAACTAAGGACTAACGATGCAAAACAAAGGACTAACTGAGAAAACAATTAAAACTTAAAAGTTACACTTCCTACCCTGAGGGCCCAACCCGTTTACAAGCCTAGCCTAATTATGCCCAAGAATAAGTTTAGTTTTAATAACAGCTTATTATTGAAAACTTATAAAAGCAAAGTTGTAAAACAAGTTGGTGTGAACAAATTTAATAAAAGCAACTTGGTCTGAAAAGCACTAATAAGCTCTAAAAGAACTTATTATTAAACTGAAAACAGTAAGTGGGGCTTTCCCCTTGTTTTTACTTATCAGCTTGTAAAAAGCTCTATTTAAGTTTAAATGAAAAAGCAAAAAGTGTTCTGAAAAGCTTATAATGTGTATGAACTAAAAATGAAAAGCTAATTGGCTAGATTAAACTAGAGCTTATCTAAATTTGAGTGACAAAGTAGCAACCTCAGGAATAAGCTCAAATATCACAAAATCAAAATAAGCTCAAGTACTCAATAAACTAAGACAGAGCTTGAGCTTATGCAGGCTTAACAAACAACTTATTAGCTATGATTTTAAGTAATAAAACCTAATCTTATAAGCTAGAAATTGGAATTTTTAAAAACTACTTTCTATTGCTAACTGTTTTTGGTCTTTTGGCTTTTTGTGACTTTTGACAGCAAAACAAGCTAAGAAAATAAGCAAGAAAATGAAATTTAAACCCTAATCTATATTAAGCTATATCTAAACTATTAGCTACTTGAATATGTAAAACTAAGAACTAATATTACCTAACTAAAATGAGACTCAAAAGTGACAGCAGGAACTAAGTTGTTCCTGCTGATGCACTTTGCACAAGATTAGACCAAGTAGTGCAGGTTACCTTGAGGGTAATCCTGCACTTAAACACACTCAATTAGAGTGTAAGAACACAAAACAAGCAATATCCAAGCCTTGTGTGGCTTGGATTAGATTTTCTCAAACAAAACAAAAGGTAAAAGTACCCTGGTGCTGAATCAAAGATAATAAGCCATAATTTTTGAGATTTTGAAATCTAACTTTTAAAAACTGGGCTAATACTAAACTTAAATGAAAATACAAATGACTCAAACAATTTGCTCAAGTTAAATTGACTTTTTGAGGTCAAATATACTTAAACCAAACACTCCTTATGTTTTTTGACAGATTTTATAAAACTTTAGATATTGAAAACTAATGGTTAGACCTTAATAATCAGATTACTAATAGCTTATAACAACCTAATTAAACACAAATTAACAACTGATTTAAGCTAAAATCCTAGGTCTACACTAATTAACTAATATTTTTGTTTTTTTATCAAAATATTGAGCCTATGGATGTAGAACATGGAAGTGAAAAGAAACAGCAACTTAAGAGCAACTAATTTAAGCAATAAAACCTACTATTATAAGCTAGAATCTAAAATTTAAAAGCTAAATTCTATTGCTAACTATTTTTGGCTTTTTTACTTTTTGTGACTTTGACAGCTAAATTAAACTAAGTAAATAAGCTAGAAAATGCAAATTAA
The DNA here is from genome assembly GCA_026074375.1 of Tanacetum coccineum. Classification (NCBI taxonomy): domain Eukaryota; kingdom Viridiplantae; phylum Streptophyta; class Magnoliopsida; order Asterales; family Asteraceae; genus Tanacetum; species Tanacetum coccineum. The sequence continues at coordinate 60,625 of BQNB010010584.1, read as the reverse complement.
AACTTAATCTATAATAAGCTATACCTAGACTTAATCCTACTTGAATTTTAGAGCTTAAATCCTACTTTTACTTAACTAAAGACTAATCTAAAAGTGACAGCTTTAAAAATGACAGCAGTACTAACTTTTGTTAGTACTGCTGGTGCAATTTGCACAAGTGCTAACTAAGTAGTGCAGGTTTCCTAAGGGGACTACTGCACTAAACACACTCTCTTGAGTGTATTAAGATTGAACTTAAGCATACTTAAGACCTAAGTGACTTAGAACAAGACTAAGCAATCTAAAAATTTAAGCTAAAAATGCCCTGGTGCTGGCACTTTCATAATAAGCCATAACTTTTTAAATTTTAAAATCTAACTTATAAAATCACTTCACCTAATGATCTAAAATGAAACTAAAGCTAACTCAATCAAAATGCTCAAAAATCTTTGACTTTTAAAAGTCAAATTTACTTAAACCAAACACCCCTTTAGGTTCATGACAGATTTAATTAAGCTTTTAAAATAGAGATCTAATTAGCAAAACCTTAATACCAGATACTATATAGCTTAAAACTACCGTAACAAACATGAATTAACAACTGTATTAAGCTAAAATCAAGGTTTAATGATTATGCTAACTAATTTTTGTTAGGAATAAATCTTCATATGACTTTATACTGCCAACAGTACTAAAGGAGTTAGTACTGCCAGTACAAAGTTAGTACTGCCAGTATTAAGTTAGAACTGCCAATGTTACTTAATACTGCTAGTTGAAGGAGTTTGTACTGCTAAATGGTCAAAGCTGCTAAACAGAAGATAAGAATGCATGGAGAGTATTTCGGATATTTTAGATTTTGAATTGTAACTGAACCTAAATGATAGGCTGATATATGTGTAAAGGGCTCCTTGTATTTCTATAAAAGGAGATCCCTAGAGTAGTGATAGATAGAACTTTGAGAGATACACTTAGAGAAAATTTGTAATAGCTTCAAGGTGTGTAACCCCAGTACTTCAAGAGTACTCGTATTATTTAATAATATTGAAGCAGTGAGTTTTAAGTTCATTGTTTGTTTTTGATCATTACTGTTCCATTAATAAACTTCTCTAGAGTATCAAAGTGTAGATTCCGCATACACTTTGGTATACATACAAAGTCTCAATCTTTGTTATTTTGGATTCTTCCAAGGTAACAAACTCTTTACTTTATAAAGAATCGATCAAGGCGTGGGATTAACAAAAAATAACCCAAGTCTTGCCTAGAATACTACTACAACGATTAGGTGCTCTGCCTAGGGAGTTGTAAAACTTCTTGTAGAAGTCCTACGACGACCACATCAAGTTTTTGGCGCCACCGCTTGGGGAATAGTTAGGTTTTGATCATAGTTTAACTTAGTTCTACTTGCTTGAATCCTTTCAAGTGAGAATTTAATTCCACATATTAGCTTTCTCATAGACTATCTTTTCTTTGTGTGTCTGTTCGTAATTTTCATCGACTATTCCATTCTTTACTATGGAGAATGCGAATCCATCATCAACCTTAGGATCCTTTCCTCAAGAATCCCTTGACACTACTCACGCTAAGTTTACGGCCCGAATAAACAAGCTATTAACAATGAGGCAGACTATTGATTCTCTTCTTTTCAAAACCATTAATGAGATGACCAACTAATCTTCCGACTCTAATATCTTCTGCCCTGAGGAGAGAATCAAGGAACTTGAATTAAGAACACAACAAAGAAACAATTTTGATCCAAGCCATCTAATTTTCTTGTTCACCAAGCCTTGCAATCTGAACCCTTGATTTAGTCCTTGTTACTCTGTCCAATAAGAGATCATGAGATTGCCAAGGTGGTGGTATTATGTGCAGGGTAATCCACAACAAGATTTGAATGATAAAGGAATGATTGACAGTGGATACTCTAGGCACATGACAGGAAACAAATCCTATCTTACAGATTATGAAGAAATTGATGGAGGATTTGTAGCCTTTGGAGGTAATTCCAAAGGAGGGAAAATTACTGGGAGAGGTAAAATAAGAACTGGTAAATTGGATTTTGAAGATGTGTATTTTGTAAAGGAACTAAAGTTTAACCTCTTTAGTGTCTCACAAATGTGTGACAAGAAGAATAGTGTTCTTTTTACTGATACTTAATGTGTTGTTCTGTCTCCAGACTTTAAGTTAACTAATGAAAGTCATATTTTGCTTAAAGTTCCTAGAAAGGATAATATGTACAGTGTTGATTTAAGGAATGTTGTTCCTCAAGGAGGTCTCACTTGTCTCTTTGCAAAGGCCACATTAGATGAGTCTAATCTTTGGCATAGGAGGCTTAGACATGTAAATTTCAAAACAATGAATAAACTAGTAAAGGGGAACCTTGTAAGAGGTTTACCTTCAAAACTTTTTGAAATTAATCAAACCTGTGTTGCTTGTCAGAAGGGAAAGCAACATAAAGCTTCTTGTAAGACCAAAATAGTTAGTTAAATCAGCCAACCATTACAAATGTTACATATGGATTTGTTTGGCCCAACATTTGTAAAGAGTTTGATGAAAAAGATGTACTGCTTAGTTGTCATAGATGATTATTGTAGCTTTAGTTGGGTTTTCTTTTTAACCACTAAGGATGAAACTAGTGAAATCCTTAAAACATTCATAACAGGCATAGAAAATCTAATGGACCTTAGGGTGAAAGTGATTAGATGTGACAATGGGACTGAATTCAAGAATAGGGTCATGAATCAGTTCTGAGAAATGAAGGGTATTAAGAGGGAATTTAGTGTTGCTAGGACTCCATAACAAAATGGAGTAGTTGAAAGGAAAAATAGGACACTAATAGAGGTTGTTAGGACTATGCTAGCTGATTCAAAATTGCCAATAACTTTCTGGGCTGAAGCAGTTAATACTGTTTGTTATGTCCAAAATAGGGTGTTAGTTATCAAGCCTCACAACAAGACCCCTTATAAACTTTTCTAGATAGAAAACCTGCCTTAAGCTTCATGAGACCATTTGGGTGTCCTGTTACAATTCTTAATACCATAGATCACCTAGGTAAGTTTGATGGAAAGGCTGATGAAGGATTCTTTGTAGGATACTCTACTAATAACAAAGCATTTAGAGTATTCAACAGTGGAACTAGGATAGTAGAAGAGAACCTGCATGTACAATTTAGTGAAAATACACCTAATATTGTAGAAAGTGGACCTAATTGGCTTTTTGATATAGATGCATTAACAAAATCTATAAACTATAAGCCAGTTGTTGCAGGGAATCAATCTAATGCTAATGCAGGTACAAAAGCATGTGATGATGCAGGTAAAGCTAGAGTGGAGACAGTACTTGGCAAAGATTACATACTGCTACCATTATGGACTCAAGATCCACCATTCTCTTCTAGTCCAAAGGATTCTCCTGATGCTAGATTCAAACCATCAGTGGAGGAGGAAAAGAAGGATGCTGAAGATCCAGGGAATGAAGATGGTAACCCAAGTAAAGAGGGTGAAAGTGTTGATCAAGAGCAGGATGCTAATGTCAACAACACTAACAACATTAATACTGTTAGTCAAACTGTTAATGCTGTTGGCATAAAGGATAATGTTGTTGATAAAAATATAGTCTATGGATGTGATGATGATCCAAATATGCCTGATTTGGAAAAAATTGGCAGATTTAGTGATGCTAAAAATGATGATTCAGGGGCTGACATAAACAATTTGGATACATACCTCCAAGTCAGTCATGTTCCTACTACAAGAATACATAAGGATCATCCTCTTAATCAAGTCATTGGAGATCTGCAATCAGCTACGTAAAAAAGACAGGTGACAAAGAATTTAGAGGAATATGAGTTTGTTAGTACTATTCTTAAACAAATAACAAGTCATAAAGACCTCCAAAATTGCTTGTTTTCTTGCTTTCTATCACAAGAAGAACCCAAAAAGGTAGTTCAAGCACTGAAGGATCTAAGTTGGATAGAGGCTATGCAAGAAGAGCTTCTACAATTCAAGTTTCAATAGGTTTAGACCTTGGTGGATTTACCATATGGAAAAAGGACCATTGGTACTAAATGGGTTTATAGGAACACGAAAGGATGAAAGAGGCATTGTGATAAAGAACAAAGCAAGATTGATTGCACAAGGGTACACACAAGAAGAAGGAATAGACTATGATGAGGTTTTGCTCCTGTTGCCAGAATTGAAGCAATTAGGCTATTCTTAGCCTATACCTCATTTAAAGACTTTGTGGTGTATCAAATGGATGTCAAGAGTGCTTTTCTTTATGGAAAGATTAAAGAGGATGTAGGATCGTTATTCCTTAATGAAACACTGATATACTGTCAACTATGCGGAATCTAGTTGGCAGTACTTAAGAAGAATTTGAAGACCCACACTTTCCTGACAGAGTATACAAAGTAGAAAAGTCACTTTGTGGACTGCATCAAACTCCTAGAGCTTAGTATGAAACTCTGTAAACTTATTTATTAGACAATGGGTTTCAGAGTAGAAAGATAGACAATACTTTATTTATCAGAAGGGACAAAGGTCATATTCTGTTAGTTCAAGTGTATCTAGATGATATCATTTTTGGCTCTACAAAGAAGTCATTATGCACTGAATTTGAGAAGATGATGCATAAGAAGTTCCAAATGAGCTTTATGGGTGAACTCACATTCTTCCTAGGACTGCAAGTAAAGCAGAAGGAAGTTGAAATTTTTATCAGTCAAGACAAGTATGTGACTGAGATTTTGAAGAAATTTGGTTTTACTGATGTCAAGACAACAAGCACACCTATGGATCCTGATTGCGTAATTTTATATACCTAAAATATAATATAAAATAATATAATCCCGAGAGTAATTAAGAAAGTTACCAAGTTACCTTGATAAAATTCACTCTCAAAAATATATATAATATAATATATAAAACGTATGTTGACCGGAATAAGTATGATCACCAGGGTACGTTTTCACCCAACGACTCATGCCAATGGAAAACCTCGAATTCCCCTCGTTCGGAAGATTTGATTTGAATATGAAAAGAGAATATTTATGATTTATTTATACTTAAAATTTTTAAAGGATTACAGATTAATCAACTAATTAACAAATTAAACTAATTACGAAAGTAAATAAATGCGACATTAAGAAAAACAAAAAAATCAATTTAAATCTTAAAGTTTGTAAACTAGGATTCCTAAACCTAAATTAATGCTAAAGAAACATTTTAGGAAAAGAAAATTATTTTTAGGCTTTTCGGATTTTTTTATGGAATTTAATACTATTTAATCTAAATTTAAATTCTAAAAATGAAATTAAATTGATAAAAACTAAGAAAAATTCTTTTTTAAACTAATTAATTCTAAATTACTTAAAAAGATTGAGAAAAACATTTGTTTTTTTATTACTAATTTTTCTATTAAAATTTTAAATTTAAAGTGAAATTAAAAAAAACTAAAGGTTTGAAAATTTAATGTTTAAAACTAAATTCGAAAAATTTATTTTAAAATATAAAACTTAACTAAAAATTATATAAAATTTATTTTTTATAAAAAGAAATAATTGCAGAAAATATTTTTATTAAAAAGCCCTAATTTTTACTGGAGTATTTAAATATTTAAGCCCCCTCCCACATAAACCTTACCTCAAATCTACTAATTTTAAACTCGTAAACTAATTTATTTATTATAATAAACTATCTTCTTTTAAACTAATGAAATCTGCAAACACTTGGGTTGAAAGTGCACATAAACAAATTGAGGGTAGGGCAGGCCCCAATCATTAAAAATTTTTATAAAAAACACAAAGTTTGATCTATTGAAGAAATAGTCCCTGGACTTGGGATCTAACTTGACTTAACAATATAAACTAACGAAGGACTATCTATGCCAAATTTTAACTAACGAAACTTTAAAGAAGGAAAGAAATGACCCCTTGAACTCCCTAACTTCCTATACTCAACATCCTTTTCACTATATAAAAAGCTGATTTATCCTAACTTTTTAAGAAACTTATTTATATAAAACTTAACTCAACTTATTTAAAATAAGCTTTATGGGCTTTCTTATTGAAGGCTGATAAGCTTCTACTAAGCTTTCAGCTTTGCAAAAATTTTACTAAAGCAAATTAATCAGTATCCTCAAAACGTATGACTAATTATCTCTTGCTTAATTGAAACTGCTTATTTTACTTTTTCACAAATCCCAACTGCTTATAAACTTATCATTAACAGAATTTCAAAAAACTTAATTAGAAGAAAACAGTTCTATAAAGGACTCTAAATTTAATGTTAAATGTAAAAGATTAACTAGGTGTGTAACTTAGATTTCCACCCAGTTGATCAGAGAGAAAAATAAGTGATTGGAGGCTTATGGCTTATTACATAAGCTAAAGGTCAAAAACAAACATCATTCCTAATCTAACATAATGCTGACCATTGCTCTAAAAAACCTTGTACCATAGCAGACATTCCAATTCCATAGGTATCAAGCCTTCATCATTTAACTGAAATAACAAACACAAACACAAATTCTTTTAACAGAAATTTAAATAGAGACAAAATTTATTATGAGAATATTACTTTTATTAAAACTGAAAATAAGTTGCTAAATCGTGAACAAATTACATAAAATTAAAATGAAAAATTACACTATGAAAAATTAACTGAAAAATTACCTAACTCTCTCTTATTTCTTCCTTTTCTTAACTGTGGATTGTGGGGTATAAATTTATACCGAAGCTTGAGCTCATCTCCTCTCTAGATCTTTCTAATCTTTTCAACTTGACCCTTCAATCATTCTCTTCTTGATCTCAAAACGTTAAGCCGTTGGATTAAAGTTGTATAATAAACCCGGATCGTTGACGTTGCTTATGTGTGTTAGTTATGTGAGTGTATTACATCACTCCCACGCAACTTGGACCAATGAGATCGTTTTATTTTGCCAGGGTGGACGTGGTGTAGGGTTATATGATTGATAGTGATGCATGGGTTAAGGGGTGTGAGGGGATCTTTAACCTATGGTTATTTTGGCAGTGTGGGTTAAAAGATTTACTGACTAGGGTGTCTTGGTGTTTTGAGTGTGGTTGTGTGTGTGTGTTAAGTTTAATCTGATATTGGGGGTAAAAATGGAGGACAGTAAAATGTTATTATGTTTATAACTTACCACGGTTTTGGTCGGGTTAGGGTTAGGGTTAAGTCGGGTTGGGCAATGATATGGATTGGTTGATGATTGGTCCACGGTTATTTGACCGTGGTTATGACAGCGCTTTCTTTATATATCTTGGGGTTATTACATATCTGGCCCTTGTGTTTGTTTTCCTCTTTTCAAATTTATAATTAACTTTCACCAATTGCAAAAACAGTCCTTGTGGTTACAGAGAGTGGTGCTGGCTTTGTAAGTTGACTGTGGAAGCTGCAGTTGACTTTGTAGAAAGGCTGAGGATGATATCTCTGGCTTTGGATTCGATTTCTTTACGCTTCTTGATCCACTCATCCATTTTGTTTTTGTTTGTTTTTGACTGTTTTCTTGCGATATTTGACATTTCCTTACCATGCACACATTTTAAACTCAGATACAAGCACATTTTTGCCCATTTATGATCCGTTTGGGTTTTATTTGGGTTATTTTAAGCATAAATAGATATGTGTATTCTACACTATCAAAATTCACAACTAAAAAACGATTGTGTGTCTCCGCAATATCACATGCCTGTATAAACCAAATAATCTCGAAGAATCCCCAAACTAAACCTTTGAAAAGTTTGCAATAGATTTTTGTTTTGAGAGAGATAAGAGATCACAAGTTTTAAAACACCCGACTTCCATTTTCTAAGATTTTATCTTTTTATGATTTTTCTTGATTTTTAATTTCCTAATACTACTTATTTGTGTTGAAATAATGAATGTTTTCATTACCACTTTGGTAACTTTTAGGATCATTGAACCAAATAGCACTTTTAGGTCTAAAAGATAAACTTCATCATCCCCGATTTTTCTCTTTTTCCCATGCTAAGCTTAAAAACAAGATCATCGCTATTTAAAAGTAATGTCACTATACAATACTCAGAAAATATAACTTGTGTTCTTACTTTTTCCTCCCGCAAATCCTACTTTTGTATCTCAGGATTTTACTTAAGTCATATACCCGAAGGCTCTTTAAGACTTTTGTTTTGATACTTATTAATTCAGAAAATAAAGTGTATGGTTAAGAACGCAATAATTAGCTCCTAGCCCTTCTCAAAAGATCAAATGCAATCGAGATTGAAGTCCACATTGAGGCGACCAAAATTTGGCTTTTTATTAGGCTACTTAAGCAAGGCTCCATTCATGTCATATACCCTAAGGCTCTTTAAGACATGAATGGACCAATCTCAGTTGCACCATATACCCTTAGGCTCTTTAATGGCCACAAAATTAGACAAAAATTATGCAACTTTTTAAACCATCAGTCATTTAGTAGCTACAACATCGGACACGCTCTACCGACATAGACTGCAGAAACATATTTCGACTTCGGATTAGATAGTTAAAAACGGTGCCTTTTATCTCGTAGCCACAAATCGATAGCGAGTCGAAAGAGGTTATTCTTCTTTTGATGACCTCCTGGACTATACCTTTTATGTAAACTCCACATGGCACGCCTACGACACACGATGAAGTAATCTGGCATGAGATACTTACTTTTTTTATTTTATTATTTTTAAGCCAATTTAGTATTCCTGATGTTGTATTAATCCTAATCACAAAGGATCTAAAGAAAAACTTCTATTAACTAATTAGTTATCCAAATAAACCATACTACTCTATGTATTAACATTAATATAAAAGGAAACATGCTAATGGGAGGAAAAAATGCACATATTTTTTATAATTTGTGCTTGTATGTTTCCAACTATATCTATGTTGAATATACAGGGAATTATAAATAACACTATCATTTCTTGTTCTTAACATAAGATAGTAACATTGCTCAAAAACGTACGTTTGACCATTGACCGAACGTTAGAACAGTACTTAGTTGTCTAAGCAGTACTTTCTAAGACGAGCAGTACTTTGAGTTGGCTAAGCAGTACTTTCAACCTAAAAAGCTTTCCAACTCAAATTTGTCAATCACAACCCTGCAATTTTTCAAAATATCTCTTCAAATCATTAAAACTTTGAACAATCATTCATATCCTCCCCGTAAGCGTAACAATAGTGCTTCCAAAGATTCTTTCTAACCAGAACAGTACGTCACTTGAATACCAGTACTTTACATGTAGTCCTCCCCTCAAACGTAGCTATGGGTTCATCATACCAATGGTTACCACCAAAAAGTTAAATCTTGCCAAGTCAAAGTCTTTGGTGAGTAAATCTGCTACATTGTCATCAGTATGTACCTTGACCACATTAATGAGCCTCTGCTCATAACAATCTCGGATAAAGTGATGTCGAATCTGAATATGCTTAGTCTTTGAGTGAAGAACAGGATTCTTCACAATGCATATGGTACTCTCATTGTCTATATGGATTTCAGTGTTCATGAAGTTAAATCCATAATCTAGCAGTTGATTTTGCATCCAAAGTACCTGAGCACAACAACTTGCAGCTGCTACATATTCTGCCTCTGTAGATGATATAGCCACAATTGTTTGTTTCTTGCATTGCCAAGAGACCAGTCTTCTTCCAAGATATTGACATCCTCCTGAAGTTGATCGTCTATCATGATTGTCCCCAGCATAGTCACTATCTGAAAAAGCTTCTAAATGAAAAGGAGAATCCTTAGGATACCATAAACCTAATTTTGGTTGATGTTTGAGGTACCTAAAGATCCTTTTTACAGCATGCATGTGAGAGACCTTTGGAGTGACTTGAAACCTTGCACACAGACAAACAACAAACATTATGTCTGGTCTTGAAGCAGTTAAGTACATGAGACACCCAATCATAGACCTATAAAGATGTACATCAACATCTTCACCTTCTTCATCTTTTCCTAGAGATTTATGAGCTTCAATGGGGGTGGATGCTGGCTTAATGGTTCTAAAGTCAAACTTGTTGAGAATATCTTTCACATATTTGTCTTGACTTAGAAAAATACCAGCAGTAGTTTGCTTGACTTGAAGCCCCAAAAAGAAAGTGAGTTCACCCATGGAACTCATCTTGAATTCCTTTTGCATAAGATCTTCAAAATCCTTCACCATAGAAGACTTGGTAGATCCAAAGATGATATCATCAACATATACCTGTACCAACATGATATCTCTTCTATCCTTCTTAATAAACAGAGTTTTATCAATAGCCCCTCTCCTATATCCATGATGCTTCAATGTAAAGTGGAAAAGTTCGTTCATACCTTGCTCTTGGGGACTTGATTGCAGGCCATAAAGTGCCTTGACAACTATGTAGACCTTGTTTGGATGAGCAGGATCTTCAAAACCTGGAGGCTGTTTGACATACACTTCTTCTGTGATGTTGCCATATAAGAATGCACTCTTGGACATCTTTGATTGACAATGAAGCCAATGAATGTTGCTAATGCCAAAAAGGTCTTATGGCTTCAATTCTGTGCACTGGTGCAAATACTTCATATATTCCTCACCTTCTTCTTGTTTGTACCATGTGCATACTAGGCGTGCTTTGTCTTGATAATAGTACCCCTTTCATCCTCTTGTTTCTAAAAACCCATTTAGTTCCATAAACCCTTTTTCCTTCTGGTAGGTCACATAACACCCATACCTTTGTAGCTTGAATGAAGCAGTTTTCTTGCATCAGCTTAACCCATCTTATCTGCTAGGCTTGGAGACTTACTTGGTTCCTCTTGAGATAAGAAACAAGCAACAAGCATGTTTGCTGATCTTTGTGTTGAGGTCTATTTCTGCTTGTATATGTAAAGAAGCAATGCTTGATGTTGATTTGAAGTACTGTTTGAGCTCTCTTCTTGTTTGAACCCCAGCCAGTACTTTTGCAATAATTAGACTTTAGGATTGAATATTATGAATTCTAAAGTGTGGGAGTAGAAAGGAACTTTCAATGGTTGAATCCCAGTTGTTGTAGTCAGCTACTCCGCCTTCCTAGCATCAAAAGAGTTTGTAGAGAAAACACCTTCTGTTGGATTCTCATCTTCTGAAATCTGTAGGTGTATTGCCAGTACTTTGAGGAGGTGTATTAGCAGTACTGAGAGTGAAAGTACTATCGACATACTCTTTTCCCTTTTCAAGTGCTATTATTCTCCTCTTTTCCTCTTCAAAAGCAGTCCTTTGATCATCATTATGAGCTTTGGCAAGAGATTCTTGATTCATCAAACTTATAAGCTCATCATGTAAGGCTTGTTCTTCAGTGGACAATTTAACTTCTTTTGCAGCAGTACGTTCCTCTGGAGGCATAGGCTGAGTGGTATGGACAATGAATTGCTGGTCATCTAAATCTTCAGCATCATCACAAGTTATTCCTTGTTCTTTTGAATCATCATAGTTTTCTTTCCTTACAGGATGTAATTCAGGATGGTGTTAGAAGGTCAAGATCAAAAATCCAATAGGACCTTTTCCCTTTTGATTCTCATGATTCTCAAGAAGTTTCATGAAGGGACAATCTTGACCCTTTCTTGTGACCCTGTTATAGACTCTAACCACCTTTGCTGTTAGTAGAGTATACCAACAGATTATCTTCTTCTGACCTGCTCAAAACTTTCCCAAATGATCTTGTGTATTAAGTATAGTCAGAGGACATCCAAAAGTCTCATGAAAACTGATGGTTGGGAGATCTTCCATCAAATTTTCATAGGGGAGTCTTCATTGAGGTTTTAGTCACAACTCTCTATTTAAGCACATAACAGGCAGTATTGACTTGTTCAGCCAAATTGAAATGGTAAAGGGAGCGAGTCTGCTAACATAGTTCTAGCAGCTTCATTCAGTGTCCTATTCTTGTCTTTCTGCAAACACCACTTTTGCTGTGAGTCCTGGCAATGTTTAATAAATTTTTTCCTCTCCTTGATTCTCTTCTTGACAAAATTTATTCATAAGTTGATTCTAGAACTCTGTTCCATGTTCACACCTGATGGCTTATTCACTTTATGTCTTAGCTGTTTTCCAAACCACAAATCAAATCATGAAAGCATATCATTTGTCTTCCTTGTAGGCCAAGAAATATACCAAATGAATTTGCTGCAATATCAGTGACTACCAAGCAGTATTCTTCATATTTTCACTCTCCAATGAACAGGTCAAATAAGTCAACTGTGGAGCAATTCAAGAGGTTCTCTGACAGTTTTTCCTCAATCTTCTTGCAAGATGCATGTGCGGTTTAACCTTTCTACATGCCAACAAGAGTGATTCAAGTTGAATGTCTATTGAAGGAAACCCCCCATTTCAGATTTCCTTTAACCAACTGTTGATATTTTGAAGTTGACATTGCCCAAGTCTTCTGTGCCAGAGGACAGCTTCATCCTCTGTTGCCTTTGCAACCAAAACAAGTGATTCCACCAGATGGAATTTTTATTCTTTAGATCCAGCTGTAGACATCATTCTTTCTGGAGCTCTCAAGAAATTACCAGATCTTCATCAACAAACTTGAACTTTGGAGATAGGATAAGACATTCTTTATCTGTGAATAGAACATTGTGCTTCTTATCACAGATTTGAGAAACAGATAAAAGATTAAACTTGAGCTCTTCCACATAGCTAACTTTCTCAAAGTCTAAGCATGATGTCTTAATGGTTCCTTTTCCTGAGATTCTTCCACCTTTAGAGTCATTTCCAAAGGCCACATAACCACCTTTGAACTCTTTAAAATCAGACAACTTGTCCTTGTCTCCTGTCATACTTCCAGAGCATCCACTGTCAATGATAGCATAGTCCTTGAGATCCTCTTCTGGATTGCCCTGTACAAACAAATTAAAGAATTAGACTCTTTTAGGGACCCAAGTCATAACTGACTTGGATACCCCTAATGGAGTTACATACTCAAATTGCTTGAGTGTGTAAGATCCATTACCCCTATTCACAGAATCTAGATATTTCCCTTTTGGTTTCCATGTTTGTTTTGGACTTATCATTGCACTCTTTTTGACAGTTTGTGGAGGTACTGCTTGGGATCCAACAGTACTTCCTTTCTTTACCCAGATCGATTTAACAATTTTCTTGGGTCTTTGTGGTCTATGAGGAGTCCTTGTGGTAGAAGATCTCGATGATGGTGAGTAATTTGAGATTCTAGGTCTTCTAATATCCACCCTTGGATAATAACTTCCATCAGTACTTCGTGAAAGTACTGTTTGTGTCATTTTTGGTCTAGCAGTACTTATCAACCCATCCCTTGTAAGTACTGCTGATGGAATAAAGGATTTCCTTTGGTGAGGATACCTAGAGTTTCTTGCGAAATTACTATGGTTCACTCTTTGGATGTTATTCCAAACTGGTCTTGTTTCCCTTGAACCCTGTGTTCCCTTAGATTTATGAGTTTGGGTGTGTTGGAAGGTTCTTTCATGTAGATTGCAGTCCTTAATAAGATGGTTAGGACTGTAACATACAAAACATAATTTACCCCCTTTGTTCCCAAGTCCCTTTGTCCTAGATTCTTGACCAACACTGTTTTGACTGTTTGGTGACCTGTTTTGAAAAGATTCTTCACTATGCTTTGTGTTAAAAATAGTTTCCTTTTGACTCTCTGAAACATCAGTCTCTTCATCATCACTATCAACCCAATCTTCAATTATGACTTTATTTCTATCAATTGCTGATTGACTAGTGTTTGTTTTCTCTTGATTAACAACTTTATTCCTAATGGCTAGTTCATCTTATACACTGTAAGGAGACTTTTGCCTAGGTGGAATTATTGTACTGTAGGTGGAGGTACTGCTTGTAGGACGTTTCTCTTTTGAAAGTTTTCATATGTTGAACAGTCCAATGTTTTCATCCCCCAGCATGAAATGGTCATTTCCCTATACTATTACTAGACTCAATCCCAAAATCACTAATACATGACTTATCAGACACATATCTTTTTTGTTTTGGCCTTCGTTTGATAGTTACTGATAGCATTTGACCATTTCTCAAGTTTTACTTTGAAATATCTATTTATTTTAAGGCTTGATCTAATTCCTTTTGTTTTCTTCTAGTTTCAAATATCTCTTATCTTTAAGTCATATTTCCATTTGTTATACTTATCACCCCATGCATATTCATCTTTTCATGAGTTTTAAGCATGACTCTAATGACTCTAAGCATACATTTGTTATACTAGTATTCAGTTCTAGCTCTTTAGAAACTTATCTCTTTCTGTTTATAGCTTTTAAGCAAACTTTTTTTAAGATTTATACATTTTGAACAAGTAAGGTACCTCTGAGTTTGTGCCTTCAAAGCTAGAGATACTGGTGGGTTTCTACATCATCAGACTTTGATGCTCCAGTCAATCCAACCAAGTCCATCTTGTCCAAAATGCACATGTTCTGCATCAAACTCCATGCTCCAATCATCTTGTCTCACTTCAGTCAGTGCCATCATAGCATATGTCACTGGTCAGCATCAAATTCCTTGGTCCACATCGAATATCTTCCATTGTTGTCTGTTACCACAAGGGGCTTTTAGTTGGAATCTTCAATAGCCACAGTCTTCTTTTCCTGTCGACCATATGCCTCTGTTTCTTGATACTTTGCAAACCGGCACTCTTAGCAAAAAATGACCCAACTTTTGACAATTAAAACATTCAATCTTTGATTTGTCAAAAGTGATCCCATTCTTTGGCTTAAGATCAATTGGTCTTCCTGTCTTCCTCATAAACTTCCTTATCCTTGCGGTTATCATAGCCACCTGCCACCTAATGTCAATTTCTTCCATAGCATCTTCATCAATTTATAGCAAGTTCTTCATCATCATGAGTTGTAGGCATGGATGCTTGTTGAGAAAAGAAGGAACCTTTTGATTTTCATCTGAGTGAGAAGACATAGTTAGGAGCAGTGGGAACCTTGCTGAGGCAAGCTTGTGTATATCCTTTTGGGATAAGTGCTGGTTCAGCTAGTACTTTGTTTCAAGTACTGCCTTCGACTTATGTGGACAGAAAGAAATGTATGAATTTGAGACTCCTTTCAATTCTTGCTCATACACTTTAAGAGTTGTTGGTGAGATCATCAAAGTCTAACTCGTCTAATCCAGGTTGTCCCGAACTCATAGTAGCCACTAATGCCACAGATGAAGGTTCTTAGAAACTTCAAATTTGCATTTCAATAGACACGTAGCATCATGTAGTTCAAGCAATGCTAAGAATATGCTGAAACCTTTCACATATGCTGAATCTCAGTTCTTCTAGATCCAGATAGTAAAAGTCTCAATTGTTGTTTCAACAGATCTTTGCATCATTCTTTGATGCTTCGTTTCATCAAAATCTTGCTTTTAAGGCTTTCCATAGAGATCTTGCATCTACAGCATTCTGAAACTGAGAAGATGGCTATCAGGCTATGGCAGAACAGCAATATACTAAGGGATTTCTCATTGCTTTCTTCTTGCGTTTGCAGCATGTGAGTCTTTGGAGAAGACACTGAGGGTGAATGCAGGATCTGTTGTAGTTTGGTTTCACATAGTGATTATTTCCTCATAGTATGTGATCAGTGATCTGCAATGTACTGTCGATCTTCATGGACATGGTCATATTCACCTTTCTTGATTTTAATGGGATTCAAAGTGCAGTAACGGACGAGGTGGGAGGGATATGTTCTGTTTCAGACATTTTTTATGAGTTTAGAAAGATTTCGAAAAAGTTCTTCTAGATCAGAGTCTCTTCACAAGCTCTGATACCACTTGTAGGATCGTTATTCCTTAATGAAACACTGATATACTGTCAACTATGCGGAATCTAGTTGGCAGTACTTAAGAAGAACACACAATAGTTTCTCAAACGATTTCTTTTATTAACCTTTTGAATCTGCCTAACTTGCAGATCCCTAATACAATACTAATAATTCTTAACTTCGTGTTTTTCTATGTTTGTTCTATATCTTCTAATATCTTCCTAGAGATCCTTTTATAAACATAAGGATAACCTCTAGTAGATGTACAGTCCTTGTATATCATAAACACTAATTGATACTTATCACTAATAACTGTTACAAGATAAATGCTAAAACATCCGTTTAAACTTTATAGTTCCTATATCCACGGCAGTACTTCGATCTTTGACTGGCAGTACTTTGACTTTCTATTTAGCAGTACTTTGATCTTTCATTTAGCAGTACTTTGACCTTTTGACTTGTATTTCCCAACAGAGGAAGTCTTTGTTTGTCAACCACTAGGATTTTAAGATCCAGACTTCCCTGACAGAGTTTACAAAGTAGAAAAGGCTCTCTATGGTTTGCATCAAGCTCCCAGAGCTTGGTATGAAACCTTGTTAACTTATTTGCTAGACAATGGGTTTCAGAGAGGAAAGATAGACAAAACTTTGTTTATCAGAATGGATAAAAGTGATATTCTATTAGTTCAAGTATATGTAGATGATATCATTTTTGGCTCTACAAAGAAGTCATTATGCATAGAGTTTGAGAAGATAATTCATAAGAAGTTTTAAATGAGTTCTATGGGTGAACTCACATTCTTCCTAGGCCTGCAAGTGAAGCAGAAGGAAGATGGGATTTTTATAAGCCAAGACAAGTATATGACTGAGACTTTGAAGAAATTTGGATTTAGTAATGTCAAAACAGCAAGCACATCCATGGAAACCCATATGCCTTTGCTCAAAGATGCAGATGGTGAAGATGTAGATGAACACTTGTATAGATCCATGATTAGATCATTGATGTATCTAACTTCTTCAAGGCCTGACATTATGTTTGCAGTATGTGCTTGTGCAAGATTCCAAGTCAATCCTAAAAGTTTACATCTTCATGCTGTGAAAATGATCTTTAGATACTTAAAAGGTCAACCTAAATTAGGCCTTTGGTATCCCAAGGATTCAGCTTTTGATTTGGTGGCATATACTGACAGTGACTATGCAAGAGCAAGCTTAGATAGGAAATCCATAACAGGAGGTTGTCAATTCCTAGGATGTAGATTGATTTCATGGTAGTGTAAGAAGCAGACTGTGGTTGCTAATTCCACAACTGAGGCTAAATATGTAGCTGCTTCAAGTTGTTGTGGTCAAGTGCTTTGGATTCAAAATCAATTGCTTGATTATGGATATAACTTTATGCATAAAAAGATCTATATTGATAATGAAAGCACAATATGCATAGTAAAGAACCCTGTTTTTCACTCAAAGACAAAGCACATTGAGATTAGACATCACTTTATCATAGATTCTAATGAGAAGAAGCTTATTCAAATGATCAAGATTCATACAGATTAGAATGTTGTAGATTTGCTTAGAAAAGCATTTGATGTTAGCAGATTTCAATATCTGATTGCAAGTATTGGCATGCTTAACCTCTGAATGATTGATTAAGGGGAGGTTAAATGTGTTAATATGCAGCGGATTAGAACTCATCAAGGATGATTTGAAATGGAATGTAAAAGCTGCTAAGGATGAAATTATAGTTAATATCCTGAAAGTTAGTGCTGTCAAGCATACCTTAACACTGTCAGTTAATGTGATAACTATACAAATTATTCTGGATTATGTTTCTTTGTTCTTGGAAATAACATTTTGCAGGAAAAAGCCAAGAAGGTGTTTGATTAATGATGGATAAGCTAATTGAAATGGACTTGGAGTTTATACTGCTGGGCAAAAGTTAATGCTGTCAGGCTTAACTTAGTGTTGGTGGTATAACAGTTCATTAAGTGTTGGTTTGATTACCACACCACAAATGGTCATTAATTCACCATGTCTAATCCACAAGAAAGAATTGGCTATTCCAAGGCAAACGGCAACTGGTAAAGAATTCCCAAATCCGTTGATGGCTGGTAGTTTGCCAAAAACTATAAGTATAAAAGTTAGTGCTACTAGGCTATTTTTAGTACTGCTAGGCTAACTTAGTATTGCTAGGCTAAATTGGTCATTGAGAGATATAGTGACCTAAAAAATTAAGAGAAATCAAAAACAGACAAAGAGAATAGTGAGCAAAAAGAAATGAGAGAAATCAAAAACAGATAAAGAGAATAGTGAGCAAAAAGAAATGAGAGAAATCAAAAACAGACAGAGAGAATAGTGAGTAAAAAGAAATGAGATAAAACAAAAATAGACAGAGTGATTTGGTGAGAAAAAAAATTGAGAGATATTGTAAGAATAAAAACAGAAAGAGAGCTTGTGAGAATAAAAATTGATGATGGAAATGCTTTTTGGAACGAAATTGAAGTTAATGCTGGTGACTCAAAGTTAATGTTGTTAGGCATAAACTTACTACTGCTATTGAAAGTTGATGATGTTAGGGTTAAACTTACAACTGCTGTTGAAAGTTAATGCTGCCAGGCATAACTTACTACTGCTAGGTCAGTTAATGTTTTTAGGCTTAACTTAGTACTTCTAGTTCAAGTTAATGTTGTTGAGGGTGATTTCATAAATACTTTGATTGAGGGTTTCTTTCACTCATTTAATCGATTTCAATCTTTGATATACTCTCTAATCATAAACCCTAACTCAATTTTATTGTTAATTATCAAAACCCAACACAATGTCAAATCTAAAGTTTGCTGACTCACACAACATGGTCACGTTCTTGGCTAAACCCACTAAAAGTGAACGGTTGGAGAAAATTATAGATTTCTTGAATGCGAATCCTATCAAATATGCGTTAACGGTTAATCCTACAATCTATACTTCATGTATTGAGCAGTTTTGGGCTACTTCTAAGACGAAAACTGTTAATGGAGAGGTTCCGTTACAAGCCCTAGTGGATGGGAAGAAAGTGTTCATTACTAAGACAAGTGTGAGAAGAGTTCTTAAATTAAAGGGCTGAATGGATTTTTTTGTCTACCCAATGCTGATATTTTTGCGCAACTTACACTCATGAGGTATGAAAAATTTTCTCAGAAGCTTACCTTTTACAAAGCTTTCTTTTCTCCTCAATGGAAATTTCTTATCCATACAATTCTGCAATGCCTTAGTGCTAAGTGTAACACCCCCATTTTTACAATATAGCAGCGGAAGCTAATCTAGGGTATTACTTCATGAATCATAGACACAATCATAGAAAACGACTCAAAAGAGACGTTTTTAAAAGATATGTTATCATTCTTTAAAATCAGAGTTTTACAAAGGCAGATCCCAAAATCTAGAAACGTAAAATGTGAATGATTATCAAGTTTTTAGCCTTCTTCTTAGTCCATGTACTCCATGCCATAAGTTGCTCAATTTAACCTAAGATAAATCTTGAATAAATCTGGCAACACAAAGTTGAGTGAATTCATAGGTTTGATATGTATAGTTGAAAACAAGTTATCATAATGGAAATATTTGCATTGCAGGGATAATTATCATGGAGATCAGTATTATTATGGAGAACAGTATTATCATGGAAAACAGTTGAATATTATATGGTTGAATGCAAGTTTAATAGTGATTGGGCTACGTTGTTATACACCCGTTATTGGTAATAATTGTAACGAAAATGGTAACATTATTATTGTACCTAAGCTCATGACACCAATACGTTAACAGGGAAGATCACCGTAGTGATATTGGTTAGGGACAGATGTCCCCGTGGAAAAGGTAACTTGCCAAGGTTACCTATTAGGACAAATATAGTGTGTTTGGCTACCCCAAGCATGGGTATACAAACGGGAGCCGTCACCCCCAATAGATCTATTCACAATATTCGTGTTCACTCGCAATGCAAGTAATTAATGATTCATGATATGGAAATAATGGCACTGGAAGCTACTTAGGCAATAATATATCTGGATAGCATACAGTTGGAAAAACACTTGCATTCATGGTTTATATCAGGTATCACAGGTTTATAAAGTATTCAAAAGATTGAAATGTGGGGTTATGAATTCATTAAGTCTTTGAAAAGTAATCACATTATTATAAGATAAACGAGTATGTAAAAGAGTTTGTAACAAGCATGTATCCCCCTGCATTCATGGTTTATAGCATGTATCCCCCTCGCGGGTTTATGAAATATTTGAAATATTAAAATGCGAGGCTATGAACTCACCTTAATAGTATAGGGAAATCTGAGTGATAGCAATGGTATATGAAATGAAAGTAACGGCTTCGTCACACGCAACCTGGGATAATATGTCAAGTCTTAGTTTGATTGTTATGTTTCAAGACTTTATAAAGTATAATGTATATCTTTGATTTAATTATTATGGAGTATTGTATCACCGTTCGGGCCATCATAATTCAGAGGTCATTTAGTAAACGTTTGAGGAGCTAGGGCACTTTAAATGATAAACCCAACAACTCAGTCAGAACGTAATACCAAGATGAAACCCCTTAATATGAAGCTCCCTAGTATTGTGATACGATATAGATTCGGGACAGAATAGTTATAACATAATCGGTTTTAAGTGTTTTACTTAATAACTGGAAATGATAAGCACGTTAAGCGTTAATTAAAGTTATGTTTTATAATGTTTTGACCACATTTCTACACTTTTTCAAAAAGTTACATTTTAGACCCTTAAGAATGAAAAATGGCAAAATATACCCTTGGAGTTTTCACTTTTACAAGTTTGGTCCTTCTAGTTTAAAAGATGTACAAAGTAAAAATAATCATTGTACTTAGAAAGTGACATAATAGACCCCTATAGTTATAACTTTAGAAATATGGCAAAAATAGTCCTTGTACTTATAAGTTTTCAAAAGTTACAGTATATACCCCTTGCATGAAAATGATTTACAAAACAAGTCCAAAATCCATAATAATGATATTTTTCAATAAGAAAAGTAATTTATAGGTTATAGCTTATTAATATAAGCTAAAGTAAGATATTTTAACGTAACGAAAGTTTAAAATAACGACTCGTTAAGCCAGAAATCAAAATTGGTCGAATTAGGGTTTTAAAACGAAAACGCGTAGGTTTTTAATTCAAATTATTTCAAGACTTGATAAAAAGTTTAAATTAACATTAGTTTAACTTATTAGAATATATTATAACAATATTTTACCATAATAGCTTTTAGATTAATTAAAAACACAAAATTAGGGTTTCGGGTGTACGGTTTTGGATTAAAAAGAAAACATGCATGGTTTTGAGTTTAAATTCTTCAAGAAATGAATTGAGCATGATAATAAGACATCAATAAGAGTATAGGAGCAAAAATGGATCATAAGGAACCTGGTTTTGAGCTTAAATGGTTGAAAATGGGTCGAATGGGGTTTAAATAAGGCCTATAAAATCCAATCCAAACTACACGAATAACTCACTCCTAATGAAGCAAAAAGCAAACAACCAAACATAAAGCTTTTTTATAAATTAAAGTTCTATAAGAAAATGTATATAGTAATTACGCGTATCCTACCCCCCCTTTAAAACCCCCCCAACTCACTAAAAACACCCCCCTAACCATACGCATCCTATCCGGAAACAACCATACCGAATCAAATCCACCCCCGCCACCCCCTCCTACACTATCACACACACACGACACATAAATGCCACTTTTTCAAACCTTAAATTTAAACGCCCCCTCCCCCCCTCATAAAAAAAAAACCACCCCCACCTTAAAGTTAATTCCTCTTCCAACTTCCCACTCACCACCCCCCCCTCCCCAATTCCACAACAGATAACAACCCAAAGCCCAAAATCCTACCGCAAGAATCCCCCCCCACGCCCCACACCCCTACCCGAATTTTGCTTATCCAATAGGCTCCCTATAAACAAATCAAGAGATGTGTTTAAGTTTTCTAATCATTAAGTTAAGAATGATCATCCTAGTTTTAATAAAGCATTCATGACACAAAAATCAAAGATTGATTCAAGGTTTTAATCAAATGTTATAATATAATAAATATTTAATATGATGAAGTAAAAGAATAAGGGCTTGATATTGGTAATGATCATTCCATTTTTAGTTTATGATTTGCGTAAAAACTTGTAATTAAGGTTTGACAAGAAATAAAGGCGTGGTTGTTTTGATTATATCTAGATGTATTTTAAACTAATATTGATATTTTGTCGGGAGACTATGAAAAAGTTCCAAAGAGTGCTACAATCCGAAAATTAGCCTCAAAAGTTTTTATGGTCGGAGGTGATCAATGCAACATTGTATTGTTACCACTATAAATTGTCAAATCGGGTAAATACGGGGCAGATTTAGGACAAAAAAAATAAAAGTAAAAACGAACAAACACCCATGCCCCCATCCCATCCCACCTCCCCCGCCCCCCAATCCCCCCCCCAAACAACACCACCCCGCCCTCCCACCCCACACCCACACCCCCCCACTGCCCCTCCCCCGCAAACCCCCGCCCGCCCCTCAACCCCAGACCACACGCCACCTCACCCACCCCCACCCACCCCCCCCACCACTCCCCACCCCCCACACCCTCGCCCACCCCCCCAGGTCCGCCCCCCGCCCCCCCACCCCCCCCCCCCCCCCCCAAACACCCAGCTCCCCCCCCAACCCCCACCCCCCCCAAACACCCACTCCCCCTCCCCCGCCTCCCTCACCGCCCAACTCACCCCACGCACCCCCCCACCCACCCTCACCCCCCCAACTACTCAACACATATCCCCCACCCCACCCACCAAACCCATCGAGTCCCTCCGCACACCGCACTCACCACACCCCCCCCCCCCCCCACACGCCCCCCACACCCCCCCCCCGCCCCCCCCCCACACTCCACTCACTCCCGACCCCCCCCCCTAGCACCACCCAACCACGCCCTCCCACCTCTCACTTCCCGCTCAGCCCACCAACACACCGCCCCTCATCGCACACCCCCCCCCCCACCCCCGTCGCGCACCAAACACACCTATCTCATAACAACCCCCCCCCCCCCCTCCGCAACGCCCCGACGCATCAAACCACACTTCGACCCCGTCCCTCCCCACTCCACCCTCTTCTACCCGCGCCCACGCGCCGCCCTTCCACCACAACCCCCGCCCTACAGACCCCACCTGCCCTCCCCTACCCCCCCCTCATTCCCACCCGTCCCCCCCCTCATCCGCCCTACCTCCCCAACGCCCCCAACAGCCACCACCCACTCCCCACCCGCCCCGCCTCACCCCCCAACCCCCACCAACCCATCATCCCGTCCCCCCAAGCCCTTCCCACCACAACTGACCCTCACCACCCTCATCCCCTCCACCGCCCCCCCCTACCCTCCCCCGGCACCTCGACTCCCCTCTCACCCCCCCACACCACACACCCCACCACCCCCTCCCAATCACCCCCCGCCCAAGACCGCCTACACCACATCATCCCCACATGCGCCATATCACCCGCTCCCAACCCCCTAACACATCACCCATCACAACCACCACAAAGACCCCAGCTCACCGCCCATCCCAACACATTGTTCACCTCACCACCCACCTCCTCCCCCCCATCACCCCCCCCGGACTACCCCCGCCACCCACTCACCACACCACCATACACCCATTGCACCCCCCCGCACCCCCGCCCCCCACCACCGCCCCCACACTCCCCCCCACCAATCCCCCCCAGCCCCCAAACCACTCACAAATCCCCCACCCCCACTCCACGCCCCCCCCTCAACCCTTCCCGTCCCTACCCTGACCTCCCCCCCCCCCCCCACCCGCCTCTCCACAATCAAACCCCCCCCCACCACCCCCGCCGTCACCCCCCCCCCCCACTCCCCCCCACGTGCCCACTCCGCGCCCCCCCTCCAACCCACGCCCCACGCCCCACGCGAACCTCCCCCACTGCACACTCAAGTCCCCACTCGACCCCCCTCACCTACCCCCCCCACTTCAACCTCCCCCACCATCAACCCACAAACCACCAAGCCCCCCACTCATCCCCCTCCAACCACGACTCCTCCACAACGCCGCCCTACACCCTCCCCATACCGGCCACCCCCCGCCCCCCATGGCTTCCCAACCCCCCCCCCCCCTCACACCCCCAACGACATCCCGACCAAACCCACCACCCACCACCAAACCCGACAGCACAACCACCATCTCACACCGCTCCCCACCACACCCCGACCACACCTCCCCGACATACCACCCATCACCCCAATCACCACACCCCACACACACCCCCCCCCCCCCCCCACCGGCCAACCACCAGCACCAACCCCCCTACGCCCCCCCCCCCCCCCGCCCACCAAACGCCACACTCCACCCCCCGAACACCCACCACCCCCCTCCCCCCCCCGACCTCACCAACACACCCCACCTTCACACCAGATTCAAAGTCGCAACCACACAACCCACACACACGCTCCGCACGCATCACACCATCCACTAACCCAAACAAACACCGTCAACCGACACCACCCCCCACCCCAACATCCCCCCCACCCCCCCCCCCCACCCTCCCAGCCGCCCTACCCCTCCAAACACCCACAGTCGACCCCAACATCCCAACCCATGAAACCCTACGCCCACCCCACAGCCCCCCCCACCGCACGATACCAATTCCACCACCCCCACCCCATCTACACCCACCCCCTCGCTCTCCACGATCCCCCACAACACCCAATGACACCCATCCGTAACCAGACACGCCACCCCCACCACACCACATCTGCACCCCCCCCAACACCACCACCATCCTCTTACACCCGCAAACCCCCCCCCCTTCACCCCCCGATCACTAACCCTCCCCGACACACCAACCCCCCGATCCCATTCCCAAATACCCCCGCCACCCCCCATTCGAACCCCCACAACCCATATAAACCCACACCCTACTCCCCCCACCACACAATACAACCACCACCCCCCACCCCACGCACCCGCACCCGCCGCCGCCACACACCACCCCACATCTACACCATCTCCACCCCTACTAGCACCAACACCCGGCCAACACGAACTACACCCAGAGCAACCCCCCCCCACGCCACCGCACGCCACTCACCCCACACGCGCCATCCATACTCCCTGCAACCACACTCACCCAAGCCCCACCTCCCCCCGTCACCACTACCACCAACCCGCCACCTTGCATCCCCCCATTTAGCCACACCTCCCCACGCACCCTACCTACCCCCCAGCACGCCACTTCCTACCCAACCC
Source organism: Tanacetum coccineum (assembly GCA_026074375.1). Classification (NCBI taxonomy): domain Eukaryota; kingdom Viridiplantae; phylum Streptophyta; class Magnoliopsida; order Asterales; family Asteraceae; genus Tanacetum; species Tanacetum coccineum. The sequence goes on along the minus strand of BQNB010010584.1, from coordinate 35,595 downwards.
CCCGCTACTCAACCCCATCCCCCCGCCACCCAACCCCCCCACATACTCCCCCAATTTGACCTCGCCCAACCACCACCCATCCCCCCCACACCACCCCACACCACCCACCCACCCGCATCCTCGCCCCCCCATCCCCAATCTCACCAACCCCAATCACCAAACCTACCGACCCACCCACACAACCCCCCCACATCCACATTACCCCCACCAACCACGATCAACATCCACAACACACGACCAAACCGACTCAATCGAACCACACACCACACACCACAAGCCCACCCACACACCAACAACCATTCCCAACCCATCACCATACCCCCCCCCCCCCCTCCCCACCATCAAAATATCACTTCAAACCAACCCAAAAACAAACGCACCCCGCCCTACCCACCCACGACACACACATCCAAACATCACCAAACTCCCACCCACATCCTAACAAAATCCCAAACATCAACACCCCTCTCCACAACCCCCAAGATCTGCAACCCCCAATCACAACAGCCCCCCCACCCCGCACCCCCCACATACATTCACAACAATGCCCACATACCTAAACACATCATCACACCCACCACCCACCTAACACGCCCACCTCCCCCAACCACTCGAACCCACAACCACCCACAAATTACACACTAAAATACCACACACATACCCCCCGAACACCCCATCACCCCACCGAACATCCACCACCCGCCCCACCCCCCCCAACACACACCCCCACCCTTCCCCCCCCCTCACACATCGCCCACCCACAATACCATCACCCACAGCCATCGTACACCCGACACCACCATCCCCATGCACCCCAGAAAAACCACAAGCCTCACCCACCACGCCCCCCCGCATCACAACCAACACCCCCCACCACATAACAACAAACACATCATCAAACCAACCCAAAACCCATCCACCAACCCCAACAAAACCATCCCCATCCCACCCAATCATGCCACAAACAAAAATCCACCTGCCCAACCACCATCCCACCCACCACCCCACGATCAACCCCCCCACTAACGACGCACCAAGATCATCACACCCTCACCCCATTACATCAATCCACCCCCCCGACCATCCCCCCAAATCCAACGACCACCCATCCTAGTACAACCACCACACCCCCACCACCCACACCCCATCACCACAACACATCACCCTATCCCCCAACCTCACCTCCCGCCCCCCACCACCCCGCCCCCCCCACACACCCCGAACACAACACCCAAGAACACACCCAACCACACCCCACCCACACCGACAGACTCTGAGCACCACCTCCCAAAAACGACCACCAACCATCCCCAGCAACCCCCCCCTCGCACTTCCCCCCACAGCCCCACACCCACCCCCCACATCCCATCTACAAACCACCCGCATCCAATTACCGCCACACAACTCCCATTCCAACCCGACACCCAAACCACCCCACCCCCAGACCAAACACACGATCACACTCACCCACACCACCCCAACCAGTCACGCACCCACCACCACTACACACATTCCACCATACTACCACCCAACCACAACACCCACCCACCCCCCCCGAACACAATCCATTCCCACCCACCACACCCCCTACACTCATCACCCCCATCCGCCCAAACACACCACCGACCCACATCCACACAAATACCCACCAGGAATACGCACCACCCCCCCACCCCAGCAACACATCCACACCCCACCCCCACATGCAGCTAACACCCATCTCCCCCAAACACACCCAACCCACCCAAAACCACAAACACACACCCAACACATCACCCACCATCCCCCATCCCCGGTCCCAAACCCCTCACTCCAAGCCATACCCAAGCCACATCCGCACACACACACCCATAACACCCGCCACCCAACCACGATCCCCACCACGCTACCACCAACCCTCAACCACCAACCCAAACACACACATCACTCATTTCCCCACACCAGCACCCCACCCACCGACACCCATACCCTCCACACGATCAAACCTACATCCACCCCACCAATCATCATACCCCCCACACGCATTCCACTCGACACAACACACCCTAAGACCCATACAACCATCCCACAAGCGATAGCAACCCCCCCATCCCCACCCCCCACCACCACACCCACCACCACAACCTAACCGACCATAACATTACTCCCACCCCACCAGCCGCCGTACACACCCACACCTCCCATCCTATCCAACCCCACGAACCAACCCAACCCTACCACCACCCACCCAATCTCACACCATTCCCACCCCCCACAACCAATACACGATCCCATCCAACCCACCACCACCGACCACACCCCCGAAATCACTCACCCCCCCCAAGCACACACACCCACACGATCCCAATAACAAGCACCCAACCTCCCATACCACAAGCCTCCACCCCACAACCTACCAACCGAACAACCCACCCTTCCCTCGAATCCTCCCCAGTATCCCGTCCACACACCGCCCCCCCCCACCCCAACGAACCACCCTCCCCCCACCACCACACATCACACACATCCCCCCACACGACCACCCAATCCACCACCAGCCCCCACCCGCACCAGCCACCCACCAACACCCCCCACACATCCAACTACCCACCACACGCCCATAAAAACCCCCACCCCAGCCACTACATCTCGAGCCGCGACCCCAGCCAGTCCCCACCACAAACACACCCATCCCCACCACCCACTTACCCCCCACCCCAACAAGCATAATCCCCCACACCAGAAAAACACCCCACATGCCCCGCACCCCCCAAGCCACACACACCACCCGCTCCCGCCCCATCTATCGGTCTCCCCCCGCCAACCCCCCACACCCCCCCTCACCACATCCACACACAAGACCGCCACGTGCCAAGCCAATCCACCACCCCCCAAACCATACCCACAACATACATCCCACTCCATCCGACCACACCATCACACAACCTCACCCCCTCATTCCGCACACAAACAACTACAACCCCACCAACCAAACACCACCACACCCAACTCATCATACACCCCCACGCACGACCACACACGACCCCAATAACATCCGATCCCACCTACACACCCCACCAAACACCGATTCCCCGCACCCTACGAGCAAGCTCTGACCATCCATCCCCGATCACCACAAAAAAGACCAACACCCATCCCACCCACCCATACGACACCTCCACCCAACGCCCCCCACCGCCACACCCACCCCAACCAACAGCTCACCGGCCTCCGTCCCTACACTAGCCGCGACCAACTCCCCCCATCACAACCACCACACCCAGCCATACAACACCGAACATAACCCCCACAAACCCACTCCACCCCCCACCCATGCTAAACCAACACCATCACATCACCGCGAACCCATGCCACCACTCAACACCACCCAAATCCCCCACCCAACACCACGCTCCCCAGCACATTCAACCCCATCACCTAATCCTCCTCCCCCCCAAACCACGCACCCACACCCGCCGTAACTCAACCACACCCACATCAACACGCCACCATCCACACCCACATCCAGCCCACCAAACTCCACCGAACCCAACCCACCACCCCATCAACCACCCTATCAGCCCATGCCACACCCCACCCCAACGGCCGATGCCACACACACATCACCATCCCATCCAATAAACGATATATGCGATAGCCCCGCCACTCATACCCCTATCCCATCCCCTCCGAACCTACAACGCCCACCACCCCCACCCCACCCACACCCCCCCCCCCCCACCAATGCACTCCACCCACAAACACTAACCCAAACCACGCCCAACACCACCCCCCCCAACCCGCCTACAACCAACACAATCAACTCAAACCCATCAACAAGCCATCAAACACCCTCCACACACCTCCCCTATCCATCACACCATACCCCACATCCCACCCGCGACCCCCACGAGCAACCCAACGAAACCCCACTAAAGCCCACCCCACCACCCCAATCAATCACCCATCCTACCCCACCCACCTAGCCCCACCTCAACGCTACCTCCACCTATAACCACCCAATACAAAGACACACCCCCATCCCTACCAACACCAAACCATTCTCCACCCACGAACACCACCCGCACCCCCCCACCCCCCCCGAGCCCAAACCCATAACCCCATCAACCACACCATCCCGCACACAATCCCACCACCGCCCCAGCTCACTCATTACACCCCAACACTCATCCCCTCCCAACCGGAACAACCTCCCTCATCACTTTCCCACCCCCAAATACACACCTCCCCAGCATCCACACCACACCACGACCGCAACCTCCACCCAATCTCAACCGCTGCACAACCACCCACCCACCCACGACACCATCCCTACACAAATCGAACTCACACCCAGCCACCCCAAACCCCACCACATACATCCAGCACCCAAATCACCCCCACACCATCCGACCCCACTCTCACACTCATACCACACGAACAACTCCCATCCACACACACCCCACATCACCACTATCACCCACCCAATTCCTCGGACATCACACCTCAACAACAACCCTGCACAAACACCACATCCCCCCAAAACCGACCCATTATCACCCAGCACCACCAACCACACAAAAACCCTCCACCCACCACCCACACCAGCCACCCCCATCATCCCATCACACCACACCAACACATCCGACAACACACCAACATCCAACCACCAGCGCCACCTCACAACATCCACCCACCACTCACACATCCCCATCCCCACCCCCCACATCATCACAACACACCAGCGCACCCCTCACCTAACCCACCACAACAACTACTACATCGCCCCCCCCCACCCCCCACACCCCCCACCCTGCCCTAAACCACACATCCCACATCATAACCAAAACCACCGATATCACCACTCTCCACCAACCACCACTCACCCAGCCACCCGACCACACACGCCACATCGCCACCAAAACCGTAAAAGCCACCCCGCCCCCCACGTACAACCCACCAACATACGACAACCATAACAACCCTATCCACCCCACATCGCCCCACAAAACCGACCACCAACACGCCACCAACACCGCCCAACTACACCGCCCCCCCACTCCCCTCACACCCATTCATCTCACCCCAACTACACACACAACATCCCACACGCACCCGCCACACCCCGACACCCAACCACGATCCAGAACCCCATAAACCATTAATATGCACCAGCACTACCGACCACACAATCCCACCCACACCTCAAACCCCCCCACACACCCACCCAATAACTGCATCCCCACCACACTCCCACTACATACCACTCCCCTTTATCACTATCGCACACCATCACCCCTGCTACCCAACACCCCCATCCAACGCAACACATCCCAACGAGACCAACACCACACACCCCCCCCAAACCACCCAATCCCATCCCCAACCCCACCCACAACCCACCCATCCACAGAACACCCGCTCCACATCTCACAGCCTCACGCAACACCCATCACCCACCACGCCCATAGCCACACCCCCACACATTCAACAATCCCCACACGACCAACTTCAATGCCGCACTCTCAGCACCCCCCCCCAAAAACCCCACCCACCTTCCCACCCACCATCCCCACAACACCCAAACCACCCACACACAACCACACACCCCCTCCCCCAACACCCGAAGATCCAAACACACATCGCCCACCAAAAAACACAACTCCAACCAAATCACCCTCACAAACACCCCCACCACCCAGTCCAATCCCCCTCCAAAACCCACCACCCACAGCACGCCACAATCCCAACAACCACGACCGAATCGCAAACATCACCACACCACCCCAACACCCCACATCCTCGCCACGCCTAACACACCAAACCTCGCGCCCACCCACCCCAAATCTCACCCACCTATCACCCCCCCCTCTCCAACCAAACAGTCGACCACACCAACTACCTATCCCAGTACAACACAAAACCACATCATACGACCAACACCCACCACGCAAACACCAACACATCCCCCAAACATCCGACAACCCAGTCACACCACATCATCAACAACGTCCTACACCCCCCACGCCCACCCACCCCCGCGCCCACCAACCGCCCATCATTAAACACCGAACCATCACCATCACCTATCAATCAACGATACCCACCAGCCACCTAAACCACCCGATCCCCCCTCCACACCTAACCCCACCACAAGCGCGCACTTACCCACCCACCACACCCACTACCACCCGACCCATTCCGAACAATCAACCTATCCCCGCACACACACCCACACAATACCCCCCCTACGCACCCCCCCATCACCACACACAACCACCACATCACTCCACCACATGCACAATCACACCCACAGCCACCTAAAGCCACAACCGCAACCCCCCACACCCAAACGCACCACCCCGAAAACACACACCGGTAAACCTCCGACCTCACATCCCCCACTACCACTCCACAACACACCATCACCACCAACCCCGAAGCCGCACATCACCCCCCATTACACACCCACACAGTCAACTGCCCACCACACCGCATAATCCACATCACATCCCAGCCACCTCACCCCAACCTCAAACATCTTATCCACCTCAACCCCACCCACCAACAACCACCCACATCACAACCCCAAAAGCAAGCCCAACCCACAACATCCCTACCATTCCCCCGCCATGCCCATTCATTCTACAACACTCGTCCCACACCCCGCCCCCCCAGCGACACCACCCCCCGACCAACATCACGCACCTTCAAACCGCACCCCGAACACTACATCACCCCCAACGCATCACACCTTCCAAACACGAACCCCCCACCCCACGTAACCGCCACAAGCACACCACCAGAGCCCCCAGCCAAACCGACTAATCAAACAATCCAGATCCCCAACATCACACCCCCCCCACCTCCTCACCCCACACACACGCAGCCACCATGGCACACCACATTCCCACAAGCACAAGACTACTCAAACGCCATCCACACCAGCACCCCACCCATAACGAACCCCTACCCATAACACACCAACGAAACATCCCTACCCACCCCGCACAATAGTCCCGCTCAACATACCACACACCAAGACACGACCACCCATAACACAAAAACATACAGCACCCCCACTACATCCTCATCCCACCCCCCAACACACACACACCAACCCCCGCCCCCGCAAGCTCCAGCGACCCACCCACCACCCAACACCTTCACAACCAAGAACCAACCAAGACCTCACATTTCACATTACAAGCACACCACAATCACTCACCACCGATCTATATTCCATCCCATCCCATCGAAACTAGAACCAGCCAAACAGTCGTCGACACCGACAACCCCACAACCCACACCCCCCAAAGTCACAAACCTCGAACCCACCAACCAACCCACACCCCCATAGCACTACACCCAACACACGCCCCACCCCCACACACCCGTCACCCTCCACACCCCACAGACCACACCCCGCCAACCCCCACCAAACGACCCCCATCCACCTACCCCCCATCCCACCCTCCCACGCCCATACTCCAACTCACACAAGCCCCGCAACCTCAACTAGTCCGACGACCAAATCACGACTACCTTGACACCACACACCAATCAACCCCACCCCCCAAACACACACACATACCGCACCAAACCATCCAAACCACACAAGCCCCAACCCACACCCACAACCACCACCCCTCCCAACCAGCCTCACCACCCATCACCCATCACCACCACAACACTCATAAACACTCCCAAACAACAGCCAGTCCCCCACCACCCAAAATTCAACCAGGATGCACCACGCCCAAACCCACTCCCTGCCACCCATTCACCACCCACCCCCACCACAACACAAATCCACCACGCCAAGGACACACCTGACTACACCACCCCCCCCACACCCCCACGACACCTCATTCCCACCCACCAACCAACAACCACATCCCCGCGCGTCCACAAATTCAGCCATAGACCCACACCCCGGCACCATCACCGCACACCCACCTACACCTCACCCACCCGCCACAGCGATTCCACCCAACCCCCCACAACCACACCGCCACACAGCACACCCATTCACGACCACACCCAACAATCCCCCCAGATACCCCCCCGCCCCCCCCCGCCCACACATTGAGCCCCGCCTTCACACCCAAACCCCCACCCCACGCACGCCCCCACGACCCCCCCCCCCCACCCCCCAACCAACCAACCCACAAAACCCACACCCACCCCACCCACCATGACTACCACCATTCAGGCACCACCACTGACGCCCCCCACCACCACCACAACACCTCAACACCCATAAATCAACACCACCAACCCCGCAAACAACCCTCACCATCCCAACACTCCTACACCCAATCCAATCCCCCCCGCCCGACCCGACAACTCCCACATCACCACCCCAGCCGGACACACCAAAAGACCGACCACCACACTCCCCACACCCAAACACATCACCACCACACACCACACCCCACACACCCCCAACCATACCACCCATATCCAAGCATCACCACAAGCCCCACCCCCAACACGATCACCGCAACCCACCCACACCCCGTACAGCAAATGATTAAGTGTTAAGCATTTAGGAGAAATGTGTCATGTTGGAAATGAGTTAAGTGAGTGAAATATAGAAGTTTGTAGCAAAGTTTCTAAAATTAGAAAGTGGTTTTGTGAAATGAAAGTTATATTTAGAGAGTTTAGTAAGTAGCGTTTAAGTAAAAAGGTTTAATCAAATTAGCTTAGATTTTTATTAAAACTTAAGGTAATGAAGGAAATTAGTTAATTAATAATTTAAAATATATATATATAAATATGTATTTAAATAGGGGGCCGATCGGTTTTGGTTAGGAATTGGGTTTAGGAGTTATAATTTTTATCAAATTGGGCTTAGAGAAGGATAAGGACCCACTAGAGATAAATACCAATGAACCTAGCCCATTATCCCCTTCCCCTTCCCCTCTTTTGGTCGTTCATATGCAGCCCCAAAACCCTAAGGAAGTCAATTTTCATTGTTGATCCAAGGAAAACCTCAAGAATCGTTGTTTAGGTTCTAGCATTCAAGGTAAGCATGTTAATCCTATCTAATTTATATATTCATGTAACATAATTTATGATGGATCTAGGGTTTTCATAAAATTCAGAATATTAATGATATTTAATGATGATAGAATGATTAGGGCTTGATTAGGGTCATGTTCATGCAATTGGTTAGGTTAGATTTGCGTTAAAACTTGATTTAGGGTGAGCAGAATTTAGGGTTGTGTTCACGAGTGAATATCTCCTTGATGGTAATAGGTTTTTGAGTGTTTCTGGACTCTAAACAGTAGCTCATTGAATTTACTTTCCAGAAAATCCAGCCTCGAAAGTTTTTAAGGTCGGGAAGTCATTCAAATGTTGGTTATACTAAAAGTTGTAAAAACAGTAAATACGGGTCAGATTTAAGTCATGTTTGTGAGGGTAAAACCCTAACTTAAAATTCGAATTGAGCTTAGCCCTTCTACAGTAGTTAAGTTCCATATGTATATAGAGAAACCCCAGAAGGATACCTTCTAATTTTATGTCTAAGTATGGTTAATAAGTCCAAACCTTTTAGTGTGCAATCAGATCCGAATTGGGACTGTTTTGAAGTTTGATTTTCTTAGGAGTACTTGTGCATGTAAATGGCTTTTGGAAATCCAAAGTTAGTTAATATACTCATAAATAAACATGGGTGATTTTTGGTATGAATTATGAGGGTCATTAAGTAAGGGTTTAGGGTACGTAAAGTCATGATAAAATTCTGCAATTCTGAGTTAATTATAAGTAACTAGTGGAAACAGTTAATGAAGAGGTTAATGTTGGGCATGGTGTCAGGGTGACCCATGATGGTTAATTAAACCCTTAGACATCCATCATATGAGTGTTACATGGACCTGAGCTTTTAGCTTGGTCGCGTGTATCACATTTGTGTTTGTATTGTGTAGCTTGTATGGATATTGTTTGGAAGCTGATTGTGCTTCAGATGAGTTTCATAGTCCCACTTTTACTTTGTTTTAAACTTGGGATGGAAATGATGCAAGTGTTGAAATGAGTTTTGATTACTGTTATAATGTGTTGTCAAAAATGCATGGACTATACGTGACTATTGTATGTTGTGTGCTACATGTTTTGTGATGTGATATTGAGAATTATGAACTAAGTCAGGAGGGGATTACCTGCGCGTATCCATGGCCTGTTTAGTGGATGGTACTGTGGCCTAGCTAGCAGGAAGGTTACTTGCGAGTATCCATGGCCTGGGCTAAGGGGGTAACCACAAGGACCTTGGTACGATTGAGACGTCTTATAAATCATTAATGGGAAATCGAGTAATTGGATTGTATTGGATTAGATTGTATTAGATTGGTTGTGCATGCTAGCCTGTATGATAGTTCATTTATTGTCTAGCAATGTTTTCTTTATTATCATAGTAATGTGCAGTTTGGATTTTATATCGTGTCTTAAACCTATGACTCTCACCAACTTTATGTTGACGTTTTTAAGCATCATTTTCAGGTGAGTATCGTGATGATAAGAAGGATGTTAGGAAGAGTGGCTAGAGAGACCCTAGGCATTGCTTGTGGAGTTGTCTTTTCTAGTCTTTTCATTTATGACATTTTTTTTGCTTAATACTTGTTTGTTGAAGATTGTTAGTATTTGGATTATGTTGTTTCGTGTACGACATTACTTTAGTAATGCAAGACTCCTTTATCTTGTGTTGGGTATTGTCATGACACATAGTGTCCATTTAATTATTTCCTTCATTTAGATTTCTCTATAGTAGACACCATGGTGTTGTGATGATATCCATGATGTTACGCCTCGTGTTTCCGCCTAGGCGGGGTGTGACATGTCCTCATTAACAAATCCTTCTGGTTGAGAAACGTAGACCTCTTCTTTAAGTTTGCCATTTAAGAAATCCGTTTTGACGTCCAATTGGAAGATCGTCATATTCTTGTTGGCGACATTTGCTATAAAGATTCGGATGGCCTCTGTTCTTGCAACCGATGCAAATGATTCCTCAAAATCGATTCCCTCCTCTTGCCTGAATCCCTGAGCAACTAATCTAGCCTTATTCTTTAGTACCCCACCAAATTCGTCTGTCTTGACCTTATAAATCCATTTAAGTTTGATCAATATGACTTTATCTAGACACGGTACCAATTCCCAAACTTGTAGTCTTTCAAATTTATGAATTTTTTTCTTGCATTGCATCGATCCAAGATGGTTTAGTCATTTCTTGTTTGAAGTTATTTGGTTCTACCGAAGTTAGGAAGACATCAAACTAACACCACATGGCGTCAGTTGCGAGTTGCTTTCTTGTGGAGACAGAACGAGGAGGATCACCGATCATGTTTGCTATTGGGTGATCCTTAGTCTATCTACCAAGGTGTTCAAATGGAGTGTAGGATTGTCTTACATTCTATGACGATCCATGAGAAGTCGAGTCTTCATGAAGAGATTCATGAAGTGGATCATCATGAAAATGTAGTGTTTTTTGTGATTCATCAAAAACTTGAGAAATAATTGGAGAATGTTCTTGTTCTTGTGTTGATGGAATACTTGTAGATGGTGCATCTAGGTCAATTGGCATAGACACAGGTGATTCAGCTATATCAACAACTCTTGGTTCAACAACTACTGGAACGGGAGAGACAGCAATAGTTGGAGGATTGAAGTATTCATCGATCATGGGTTAGAACAAACGATCCCAATCATCTTTATTTGGTGGATTACAAGGTTGTTGAGTAATAGTGTGTGGAACGAGTCCTAAACTGGATGTTGTAAGAGTTATTAATTGAAGCCCGGGTCCTGAACCATATTGTTCAGAAGCCAAAGTTGTCAGCTCATCAAACAACACATGAATAGTTTCCATAATTTTCTGGGTTCTCCTATTATAGATTCTAAAAGCTTTCTTTACGGGCGCATAACCGACAAAAATACCAATATCGGCCTTTGCATTTAGTTTACCCAAATCCTCTTTGTCATTGGTCGGATAACATAGTGAACCAAAGACATAAAGAAACGATAAATCCGGCTTCTTGTCGTGCATCAGCTCATAAGGAGTTTTGTTGTAGCAGAGACAGATCAAGGAACGGTTTTGGGTATAACAAGATGTGTTGATTGCTTCAGCCCAAAGAAACAGATGAGCTTTTGAAAATATCAACATTGTGCGAACAGCTTCCATAAGAGTTTGGTTTTGCCTTTCGACAACGCCGTTCTATTGAGGTGTGCGAGCAATAGAAGTTTGATGTGAAATGCCGACATTTTCATAGAAAGCATGAAGAGTCCGATTGACAAATTCAGTTCCGTTATTTGTTCTAACATTTTAGACAGTGGCATTTAAATGAACTTGAATATTTTTTATGCACTTGATGATAGCGTCAGGAGCTTCATCCTTTGATCTAAAAAATCTGACCCAAGTAAATCGTAAGTAATCGTCAACAATCACCAAGATATACTTTTGATAGATTGTTAGTCTTTGAAGCTTTTGATAGAAGACAGATCAGAGAAGTCTTTAGCATGTCATCAAGAGAAATTGTGTAAAATTTGTGTCTCTGGAGCCTAAAATTAGATCAACACCTTCTAAATTCCGAATAAAGCAAGTGTTTTTTCTAAAAGCGACTTCAAGATCCGCGTCACAAAATTCTCCAACAGAAAACAAGTTGTGTCCGAGCCCCTCGACATAGTATACCCTTGAGATAATTATGTTTCCCAGCTAATAGTCACCATACCCTATGATCTTAACAATTTGGTCATTCTCGAATCTAATTGTACCCAGAAATTTACTAACAAAGTTCATGAGCTGAGAGCGGTTCCCTGTCATATGTTTTGAACATCCGGAGTCCAAATACCAGAGAACAATCTGGATAACCTGTCATTAAAAAGAGAAGAAGACGATGGAATATCTGTAGCATTGGATCCCCAAGTATGATTGGGTTCCGAGTTGTTAGCATTCTTAGATTCTACAATCTTGGCTTTTTTACTCGAACCAACATTTTTTAGATGTTTGGGTCTCCTGCTATAGACTTTAAGCTCTGGTTTTTGAGTTTCAACTGAGTGGGAAGTGGTTTTCTTAGGATGCACTAAGTTAGCTGAAGTGAACCTAGTTAAAGGGCACGAGTTTCTAGCTATAGTAAAAGTTCTTCATGTTGGTTTCCACTTAAATCCTATTTCAGTAAATACATGACCCATAGGTTTCCAAATATTATGATGTTGGCTTTTCCTATCAGACTTAGATTTAGATCTCACATTCACATTATTCACAAAATCAAGGAAACACGCATCATGATTTGCATCAAACATACATTGATTACATTTAACACAAATTAACTCATAATTCGCATTTAACATAGTATGCTTAACATTTGCATCACAAATAGGGTCTTTAACACGATTCTTTTTATTAGACTTAGATTTAAGTCTCCTACGTTGGACTTCTACTTTATTCTTGATGTTGCTACTTGGTGTTTGCGAGATTCTATTATTCTTTTTATTGCTTGTAGGCTGTGATTAGTACTAGTAGAACACTTTAATCCTGTAGATGATAACACATGAGTGTTAGAATCAGGTGTTTTAGATGACTCAACTTGTTTAATGTTTCTTGAGGATGTGAGAGGTTTAGAAAACCTAACTTTCTTGACTTTGTTCATAGGTGTGACAACAATCAATTTCTCACTAAGTTTATAGGCATTAGGGCATGTTTCCCGAACATAAACAAGTAACTTCTTAATTCGTTTGGCATGCTTACAGACAAAGTCTAACGCATTATCTAATGGTTATTTTGCTTTAGCTTGTTTGACTATTCCCTGAAGTATGTCAGCTTGTTCCTGAGTGTGCTTAATAGTCTATGTGAGCTTCCCTATTATTCAGTAACCTAGGTGCTAAAGGTTCTAAGTCTATCTTGAACATGGCTGGAGCACATGTGGTGGTAATTGGTATTTGTGCAGCATTTTCAACAGTTTCTTTCCCTTTTATTTTTCGTAAATCGTTTTTTAATGATGTAATCACAAAAAACTTATCTTGAATTTGACGTTTTAAATCCTCATTTTCCATAGACTTAGAGTTCAATTGAGCAATCAAAGAGTCATCGTGTTCCTTAGAGAGAGCACGTGTCTTTTTAATTGAATCAAATTGATCTTTGTAAATCTTTTTCAAATGCTCAGTTTCTTTATGTAAACACTTATTTTCAGAAAGTAATTTTTCCACACTATGCTCCAATTCAATGTTTATGGTCTCAATTTCATCCATTTCATGGTTGACTTTCTCTTCCTTGTCATTTTCTCCCATAGATTTGATATGTTCATTCAACTTACAAATTGTAGTGTCTTTAGCTTGTAGCTGAGCTTTTAAATCATTATTTTCAAAATATTTTAGAATTTCAAGAGCATTTTGATTATTACTTAATGAATCCTTTTGGAAAATTTCTTGATTGAGTGGCATTGTTTACTCAAGTGAAATGCAATATTTTTCAAGTTGTGAATAACTTTTTGAAAGATCATTATACGCATTTTGTTTGTTCAAAAGCTCAACATCAAGATCCAAACACTTCACACAAGATTCACTACTTTGCATTTCCACATTCACATCATCAAAAATAGCATTAGAATTCATCACACATATCATAACATCTTGAGACATGATTTTTTGTAAGAGTCGATCATTTTTAAGAAAAAGTTCTTTTGTATGAATTTCAAAAAAACTGTTTGTCTTTTTTTTTTTTTTTTTTTTTTTTTTTATATTTTTTTGTTTTTATTTTTATATCAAAATTCTTGTTGAAACAACAACTTCCATCTGGTAAAAACTATTTTGTACTTCCGTTCTTCATTTAAAAGATCTTTATCAAAATACATTGAAATATGGTCTTTTAAGTCTTTAAAAATGGAATTATTCAATTTAGAAAAACCAGTTTTAGTGTGTTCAAAACCCCCATTCCATTTGGTTATAGCATCGGTGTAATTTCGCTTTTTCACCACAGTTGTTAAATTGTCCAGATGGTATTTAAGCTTTTTAAGGCTTGTATTAACCAGGCTTACCTTAGGAAGTTCTCGAGGAGCCTCAATTTTGACACGTGACGAAGCAGATTTGTTAGGATTAAAAATATGGTGTCTATATGGTAATTACACTAGTTTATGTTTAAGTTTAAAACACAAGGACTAAAGTGTAATTAGTCAAAGTGTCTTGTGTTTTGCAATAATACTTCTCCTCTAATCAACATTCGAGGGTGAAGCTACCTTTTAGAGAGAGTAGTGATAGTCGTATACTGGCGCGCACACGGCGAGTCTGCTAAACAGCGTGAACTAGCGAGAGATATATATAGAGTGAGGAATTCAGCTCAGTCTGTGTTGTGTGTGTCAGATTAATCTGGGCTTTTTCTTATTTTGAGCTCCCCGACTCCCGAGAGTGGAATCATGAAACCTCACAAGTGGTATCAGAGATGTAGGAGCAATTCGTGATGTTTTTTCCTTATTCGGTTCAGCTTATTCTGGCTTATTTTTGCTTATTCAGTTCTGATTATCGGTCCAGCAGCTTATTTGAGCCTATTTCAGTCCAGATTCAGTTCGTGTGGTTTATTCAGCAGATCAGTTGTGATTTCAGCTTATTCAGATCCGAGTTTTGTGATTACAGCTTATTTAGCTTATTTTCGATGTGTTTGACTTGATCAGAATTGACTGCTTACGGTTTTATCGTAAGATTTGTTCAATTTCGATTAGTTAGACAAATTTAGATATTAACTGCTGATTTTATAATTTCGAAACTGGTCAAACATCAAATTCGGAAGTCAAATTCGCGTGACTTTTGATCAATGAAAATGAAAAGGAGATATAAGGTCAGAAGGAAAAAGAAAAGATCCATACCAATTCCGATATCAAAAATGCTTTATAGCAAAATTAGGCTTATAGACCAATTTCAATATCGAAATCGTAATTTCAACAACTGTTACAAGATGCTATCTATACTTATCTGCTATAATCGAAATTAAATTTTGTAATTCATTATGGCTATTTTCAAACATAACAAATCGATATTAAATTTTGACTTAAAATTTCGATGTGCAAATGCGACAACCATTTTAGATGTCTCAAGCATTCGAAAATGAAAAGGAAAAAAAAAATGCACTAATCCCTACAACAGCAAACAATCACCAATTCTAATCCAAATTACCTATATCCCATCCTCCTCCAACTCCAACAATATTTCATATCCATCACAACCAAAACTCAAACCACAAAAAGAAAACAATAGAAAGATCTCAGTTCATTATACTTCGTGTATACCAACAATGGTGTGACTTTTTCAAGATCAAAAACACGAGATAATTACTCATCATTGATCTTTGTGAACCATAGGTTCTCTTCAATATCCAAAATTAAAGAAAGAGTTATAACAATTTTTACACCCTTTTCTTTGTTTCGACTGAGTACAATGCAAAAACAAGAGAAACAACCTACCGTAGACCTTGTGAACAAGATCTTGAAGCCGAACCATGAAATAGCCACAAGGTTTATGAGTACGATTGTTATTTTGATTTGAAGGTTAAATGGTAATAAAAGAGATCTATTCGTGTTTTTATGAAGAAAGAATATAAGTAGTTTTGGTGATGAAGATTTGCTGGGGTTGCGTATAGAATGTGTTATCAAAGTATGAAGGGGGCGGTTGAATAAAGATGTAGGGTTTGTGTGTTATAAATGTGTCTAGGGTTTCACTTATATAACACATTGTATGATAAATGTGTGTTGGGCCTTGAACCGAATAATATCCATGGAGTGGAATTTATCTACGTTGGGCTTGGACAATTGATATCAACATTTGGATTATGTGGCTTTCTTGGACTATAAACGAAATAAGCTAGGCTGCTAAAATTTGGGCTACGAAGTTTATGTAAATGGGCTGGACTATTGCGGCTAAAATGCAAAACAAAAACATCACTTATTGCTTAAAACGATCCGTATCAAAGATTCACGAAAACCATTCAAAAAGGTTAGTCTCGGGATTTAATCGTAAGAATTGATTACGAGGATGATTCGTTATCATTAATTTGAAGTTGAAGTGGAATTTCACGGGTGCGTGTACTTATCATATCTTAAAAGTCAGGGTTGGTTGGATGATGAGTTTTAGTGATAACTTGTTCGATCTTATAACCGGTGTTGATGAAGACTTAACAAATCTAGCAATGTGTGATCTATAAATGCAGAAGTTGGTGCTTAATGCCCACATTTGCAATCACTTAAAGGAGTTACGTTGTAGTGCTCAGTGTCTCACATAGTTGAGGATTTGTCAAGAGACTTAGGTCTACTTATACTTCAATGAATTACGTTGTAGTATTCAGTATAAGTTTGAAGTCACGTGGATAGCACAAGACATAAGTCACAAGTTTGGGGTATTCTACTTCAACATCATGTTTGTAATACTGCAATTTCTCCATCAGTAATCATTACAAAAAGCCGACAGAATACGAGGTTGGAATTAAATAAGTCTGAGGAGAAGCGACTTCACACATGACTTCTCTATCGAACATTCGGGCGTAACCGAATTATGATTATTTCGATGGTCATCGGATATAATCAGGGGGAAGAGTGTTCGATAGATGCAACAACCAGGGGGAAGAAATGTGTACATCCGGGACTTAATTGACTTTGGTGTATACAACATAGTGCAACAACCAGGGGGAAGAAATGTGTACATCCAGGACTTAATTGACTTTGGTGTATACAACATCCGGGACTTAATTGACTTGGAGTTTCTTACTTCTATGTGTTGTTTGTGTGAAGTATGTGCATGTTCCCCTAAGTGGATTGGCTACTAATCAGCAACGAAGAAGTCAGATTTGCTGCTAAGTGTGGTTTACTTCTTCTTCTACAAATTCCGCTGCGAGCTTAAACCGCTATAGTTAGAAGATTTGTCAACTACATCAAAGTGTCATATTTGTTTCGAATGGTTGTCTGTTTGGGGGGAAGCAGTTAAACTGCTTTTATAGACTAAGGAAACCCTAATGGGCTTTACAAAATGTGTATAAAGATCATGCATATCCTTTCCTAAGATATCTTATGCATATATCATAAGCGGTACTAACTATTTTATACTAACGGTACTAACTATCTGATCAGTACTAACATTTTGTACTGTCAGTACAAATTACAACTAGCGGTACTAACTAATATAACTAACAGTACTAAGTCAGGAATGCATAATTCCCGACATACTTCCGTTACCTCATTTAAAAGATCTTTATCAAAAACATTAAATACGTCTTTTAAGGTCTTTAAAAATGGATTTATTTCTTTTGGAAAAACAGCTTTAGTATGTTTAAACCCCCATTCCCCTTTTGTTAAAGCATCGGCTGTAATCCTCTTTTTTACCACAGTGTCAAATTAGCCAAGATGGTATTTAAGCTTTTTAAGGCTTGTATTAACCAGGCTTACCTAAGGAAGTTCTCGAGGAGCCTTAATTTTGATAGGCGACGAAGCAGATTGGTCAGTATTAAGGTGTGAAGTTTGTAACCAGAAAGCTTGTTCATCAAACAGTTCTTGTTGTGGAACAAAACGTTTACCAAATCCTTTAAATAATCGATTTAACTCAGCATAACTTTCTTTTCTTTTGAAATTAGGTCGTTTTGTTTTGCAAGTAATTTGGATCGACTTACTTCTTCCAAAATTAATGTCCCATCATCATCAAACATAGGACTAGCAACATGTTGTTTAGATATAACACTACCATCATACAAGGTTGGCTTAATCCGCTGATCTTTTTTGAGATAAAATAGATTTTGATAACCTAGAGCTTGTTTGTGAGCATTATCATAAAAAACTGGAGTCTTTGTTAACATGTGCACTATTTGAGCAAATTGACCCACTTTGTAAACAATATTATCTAGTTCCTTAATTTTCTTTTCTAAATCAATTTCTTTATCCATATATTTACTTTCCTTTTCCTTGGATTCATTTTTGAAAACAGTAAATGTTTGCAATAAAGATTCCTTTTCTTTGATTTGATTAGAAAGATTTTGTTCAAGTGAGTCAATTTGCTACTTAAGTGCAAGCTTGTCTTTAATCATATCTTCCATTTAAGAATCAATCATTTTTTCACGTTTGCTTAAATCAATATTAAGACGTTGTTCAAAAGTTTTGACTCGTTCTTTATATCTCTCAAGCTCAGCGGTTAAGGATTCATTATTCCTCTCCTGATTAGCCTTTTCCCAATTATTCATATGATTAATCATTTGTTCCGACATTTGTTCAATCATAGATAAAATCATTGAATCTTGTTATGCATGCACATTTGTATCTTGAACAGCTGCCTGTTGCGTTTCTTGCAAATACTAAGAGTACGGAATGATATTGCTATTACTGTATCTCATTATTGGAAAAATCAACAACTGGTGTTTGTTTAAAATCCTGCATTGCATGCACACTTTGATTATCCATATCATTATGAGAGGTTTCAAAATGAGGTACCTCTGAGAGAACATCAGAACCATAGCTAAAAAGATTGGCCATGAGAACCACCTTAGCATTTGAGACATCATCACAGTCAGAATCATAAGCATCAAGATCCCCAGTCTGGAAATCAGTAGTGTTTGGAATGGTTGTTTGAGCAGCTTGACCGTCTGGAATGCCTGGATCTGTAAAAAATGCTAGTTTCTCCTCATCCAAAGTTTGTCTAGCTTCCTGTGCTTCAGCCAACATTACTTTTTCCTTAAACCATGCAACATTCATAGGCCTCTTTGGTTGAGTGCATTGCCTAGCCATGTGACCTTCACCTTGACAATTATAACACTTAACCACCCTAGCCTGCCTCTTGTATTATTTCCCCATGAACTAGTAGCATTACACTTATAACTATTACCAACATAACTTTGTCCTGGCCTCCCCTGAACTCGTTGCACTCTAACCTCACCGTCTTGAATTGTGGCTTGGTTTCTTGGATTAGAGGAAGTTCTAAGTTGATTGTTGGTTGAAGGGAACCTTGAAGAGGCTATAGCTGTTAGAAAAGCCATTGCCTTGTTGAGACAGGAAATATGATCATCTCTTTGATTAAACACAGGAACAGCTAGACCTGAGTCCAGTTGAGGGAACTCAGTCAATGGTTGTGTTGAAGGTTGAGGTAAGGTGTAAGAAATTTGTGGAACATATGAGGTTTGATGAGACTGATATTGTTGTGATAGTGGAACGGATGAATGACTGATTTGTGGTTGTGATGAATGATGTGGTGGATACATTTGTGAGTATGGTTGAGGAGAGCGAACTTGTGGAACCATGTATGATTGTTGAGGAAACTATGGAGGATTGTATTGAGATTGATAGTTGTTAAGTTGAGACGGTGATTAATGGTAGTTAGCAACAAATGTAAGAGGATCTTGGTATCTTTCACGCATCAAGCGAGTTTCATTTGCATGCCTCTCATGTTGTTTAAGGTATAAGTATAATTGATCATAGTTTGTTGTATGCAAATCTCTTGCCAACTTCATATCCGTCACAAACTTACTCTATTCTGATGGAAGACCATTCAAAAATGTTATATTCACTTAAACTGGTCTCATTGACATATTGATAACATTCTTGTTGTTGATGAGTTGAGCAAATCTCCAGTAGTACTGATATAGTGTTTCACCCTTCATAAATGTAAACTTATCAAACTCGTCATACAACTTACACTCTTTTTCTTGTAATGACAATTTCGTTCCTTGCATAAGAAGCTTAACTTTGTCCAAATCTCTTTTGCAACTTTATGATGATTGACAATAGCATAGACGTCAGTGGAAGACCTTGAAGAACGATATTGGTAGCTTTGCAATCGCAATCAACTTGAATCTTTTCAGTAGCAGAAAGTTCTTCATACTTCTTTGTTCTAGTGGTACCATCCTCGTCAATAACAGTAGGCCAAATAAGTGGACCATTTTGAACTAAGTTGAGTATCATTCTCCCATTCTTCCTATTCTCCATGTAATGTTCCATACGACTTTTCCAAGAGTCATACAAAGATTTCTCCAACATGGGAGGACGGCTGCTCGCACCGGCAATGATCATAAATTCTGCTAAGGTTGTCATTTTGAGTTAATTGATTGAATGAGAAAAGATAACTTTATGATCGTTCAGTGATTAGAGGTTGTTGTGTTAAATTGTTGTTTGTTTTAAGTGAATGATTCTTAAGATTACACTGGATTTTACAATTCTTGATAAAACTAAGAAAATAAATGAATACTTTACGGGATTTTACAAATCAAAGAAAAACCTGTATAAATCTCCAAGGCAATATGGTATAAATCTCCAAAGGTAAGTGTACAAATCACCCAAGTGTAATGTATAAACCACCTTAAGAAAACTTGTATAAATCACCGTTTAGAAGACATATAAATCGCTGGATTTCAATGAGGTATAAATCACTGGATTTCACTTAGGTATAAATCGCTGGATTTCAAATGGTATAAATCGTTGGATTTCAATTGGTATAAATCGTTGGATTTCAAATGGTATAAATCGCTGAATTTCAAAGAAGTATAAATCGCTAGATTCAGAGACGTATAAATCTTCGTACTACCTCACGTATAAATCGTCAGATATACACACGTATAAATTGCTGAATCCAAACACGTATAAATCGCCGAATACAAACACGTATAAATCCCTGAATTCTAACACGTATAAATCGCCAAATTCACCAACGTGTAAATCGCCAAATTCAATACGTATAAATCGCCGAATTAACCAACGTATAAACCGCCGAATTCAATACGTATAAATTGCCGAATTCAAACATTGTGTATAAAAAGCCGTCTTTAAAAACTTCAAATCACTTAAAGGCACAATTTTTGACGTTTTTACTTGATTTTACTTGTACTTCTTGCTATTTTAAGACTGGGATAACCTTAAAAACACAAACTTTATGGTTTTTAACACAAAAAATTTGAAATCAAGATTCTTGTACCCAAAACCCCTTTTTTGTTACCCCTTTTTTGAACCAAAAACAACAAAAAAATGAAGATTTGTGAGTTTTTCAAAAGTTTTTCTTGTACAGCTACCTTATACTATGATAAATAAAAAAGAAAGTACTAATCTTTATGGTATTATAACACACAAAAGATGAAATCTTTTGTATGGTGTTCGAACCAAACGCACGCCTAGACCAAGTAAAAAAACGCACACACAACCTAGCTAAATCACCGCATGGCTCTTGATACCAATTGTAGAATATATGATGTATCTTATCTCATAATCAAATGACAAGAAATCTAGAGAGAGAGTGGAAGGATTGAACACTTAGAAAGAGAAAAGAAAAGAGAGCAAAATTAGATTAGAAATGAACAAGTAAACAACCAACCCTCTTCAAGGTGTGTAGAGGGGTATAAATACTTGGAGTGGCCAGCCATATGGACCCTTAATGGGCTTAAAATGGGCCTTGGGTTTCTCTACCTTATCTGGGTTCCAAAACTATACTACGAGCCCATTTTGCAATATTATGGAATTGACTGATACTTTTCGTATTCCTAACAAATATTAAGCGTGTAATAGCTAGTCCATTAAGCTAGTTTATTAGGCTAAGTATTGTAATGGTCTAAGGCCCGACCTATGGAAGCCCACAAGAAGGCCCATGGCTGGTGTAAGGGATATATATATACAACCCTCTCTTCACATAGAGAGGGTGTGAGTGTGTGTTTCTATGTGTGTAAACAATATCATTTCAAAGAATATCCAAACACCTCCACCATTCTATATCTTCCTCTCTTCTCTATTTCGTATTGGGTTTATGTGTGAAATACAACATCTACAATTGGTATCATTCGCCATGGTTCGATCTTGGGTCGTTTAGTGATTTGTGTAGTTTGTATGCTTATTTCGTGGGCTTATTTATAAGCAAATAGGATTCGGCTTATTTGAAAAGTGCTTATTTCTATATATAAAGTTTAAGGCTTTTTTTTAAAAATTATCTCCACCAAAAGAATCAGGAGAAGTAGTATTTTTTTTTGCAAAAATATAAGAAATCTAGTGTTTTTAAGCTATATACACAAAATAAAAAGTGGCTAAAATTTTGATGTTAAAAATGTTAAGATTATGGTTTTTATGATAGATATAGCTTAGATATACTTAGTTTTTCAAAAAATCTCAGGTTAAAACGTTAAAAATTATAGTTTTTAGGTGTTTTTGAGTGTTTAGACACATTTTGGTTTTTTTCGTATTTCTAGTGACTTAGCTATTTTTCTAGCGATTTGGTTGATTTTTCAGCGATTTGAGTGATCGAATCCAGCGATTTGATATATAAGTCCAGCGATTTTAGTATAAGAAGCCAACAATTTGAGTATAAGGTCCAACGATTTGAGTGTAAGGTGCAATGATTTAAGTCCACAGGTCCAGCGATTTGATTTATAACCTTCAGCGATTTGATAACTCTTTTCCAGCGATATGAGTCATAACCTCCAACGATTTGGTAATTCTTTTCCAGCGATTTGAGATCATAAGTTCAGCGATTTGAGTTTATAAGTCCAGCGATTTGAGTTCAATTTTCCATTGATTTGAGTCCTAATATCCAACGATTTGATCACTCTGAGTCTAACTGTCCAACAATTTGATCAATCTCATCTCGCGATTTGAACAACATCATCACGCTATTTGAACAACATCATCACGCCGATTTGATCACTCTTTTTGGCGGGGAAACTTGAGTAAAATTTAATTTTTTCAGTAATCTTTATATCATAGTTTTACGTCAAATTCAAATTTTGGTACTACAGTGAAAATTTCGGGCGAAAATTCAATTTGTTTGGACAAAATTCAAAATTTCACGGTTAAAATTGACGTCAAAATTTTAAAATTTCAAATTTTTTTCCTAAACATTAGAATTGAATTCTAAAGAGAATTTCAAATTTGAGCGAAATAAATTTTTGAAATTAATGTTGGAGGGAAAATCGCGTGTAATCAGCTTTAACCACACAACACTTTTGTATCATCGAAAAGATCCACAAATCAATTTCACACATCAGAATTCAATGGAATCATCAAGTTCAAATTCAAAAGAGAGAGAATTGCAAAAAATGCAACACGAAGAAAGACAATCGCACTTGAAGTGCGTTGCATCGTTTAAAGAGATCAAGTAACATTTTGGAAATCTCTATAAGTTTTTAGAAGTCAGAAACACAAGACCATTTGAAATTGCATTTCGTATACTCTTTTGTGAAGAGCATCAAACTTTCAGAGAGAAGACGTACAACAATTTGAATCAATCACAATGGCAACTTAAAAGAGAGAATCTTCATTCCTATGAACCAAAGACTCGTCTTGATGTACTAAGAAAACAGTTCAAGGAATTTTTTGACTCGAAAGAGGTAAATGCTTCGGATTTTCATAATAAACGTTGGCAAAAGGACTTTAAAGATTATACGAAATAGGAACCTGAAACTTACAGACGTAATTTACTCTGGTATTTGGAAGAACTTGACAAGCTTATTGATGAAAGAGTACTTAAATACGGAGAATTACGAATGAAAGAAAGAGAAGTTCAAGCAATAAAGGAGATTGAAAAATGGCTGAAAGAAAGAGAGATACAACATCAAGAGAGTTTGGTCATGAAAAATGGCAAAAAGAAAGAGAGATACAACATCAAATTCTTGTAATAGCAATATCCAAAGTATAAGACGTGGCTTAACATCTTGCTTTTTGAAGAGGTGTCTAACAGCTGAGTGATCGGTATATACAACAGTTTTGGATAATACCAGATAGGGTTAAAATTTATCGAATGCAAATACCTACATCCATAAGTTCTTTTTCTGTAACTATATAATGTTGGTGAGTTGCATTGAGAGTTTTGCTTTCAAAATAGATGGGGTGAAAATGCTTTCCATCTTTTTGTCCTAAGACTGCTCCAAGTGTGAATTCACTTGCATCACACATAAGCTCAAATGGAATATTCCAATTTGGACTCATGATTACAGGAGTGCATGTGAGCTTTTCTTTTAAAGAGTTGAATGTTATGTGACATTCATCATTGAACTTGAATGGAGTATCTTTTTCAAGCAACTTAGTTAAAGGACGGGCAATTTTTGAGAAGTCTTTTATGAAACATCAGTAGAAACCGGCATGTCCCAAAAAAACACCTAATGACTTTAACATTAGTGGGGGGGTGGAATTTTAAAGATTACGTTGATTTTGGATTTGTCAACTTCAAGGCCTGCTCCAGACACTTTGTGTCCAAGCACAAATCCTTCTTTAACCATAAAGTGACATTTTTCCCAATTAAGAACAAGATTTGCATCCTTACAATGTTGAAGCATTTTATCGAGATTGTTTAGACAATTATCGAAGGAGTTTCTAAAGACGGAGAAGTCGTCCATGAATACTTCTACAGATTCTTTGATCATGTCATGAAAGATAGCCAACATGCACCTTTGGAAAGTAGCGAGAGCATTGCACAAACCAAAAGGCATTCGCCTATAAGCGTATGTTCCGAAAGGGCATGTAAAAGTTAGTTTTTCTTGATCTATTGGATCGATCAGTATTTGGAAATATCCAGAAAAACCATCGAGGAAATAGAAGTATTTATTTCCTGCAAGTCTTTCTAGCATTTGATCTATGAATAGCAACGAGAAGTGATCTTTCATGGTTGCTTCATTGCGTTTACGATAATAGATACACACTCGTCAACCCGTAACGGTTCTTGTTAGGACAAGTTCATCTTTTTTGTTTGTGACTACTGTAATACCACCTTTTTCATTGGTACACAGTAGATGGGTCTTACCCAAGGGCTATCGGTGATTGGATATATTATTAGGTTGAGGAGTATATTCCTCATCTTCATCATCACTATCTAAATTGATAGGAGTTTAAGAATCTTTTGAGGGTCATTTGGGTTGGTGGGTGGGTCATAGGATTTACCACTTCGTATAAATACGACATTTGCGTGCTCGTTTTAAGCTTGAGGTGGTTGGTATGGTTTAGATGAGTTACCTTTTGAATTGGGTTAAGTGTTACTTGGAGGAGATCCAGAAGGGCGAGCAGATTGCTTGTCAGCAAGTCTATCGAATTTTGCTTCTAAATTTTGGATCAAGGCTTGATGGTTTTTAGTTGTGGTTTTGAGTTTGGTTTTGAGATCAAAATCGCTCAATTGTTTTTGGAGGTCGGGTTTATCATCAAAGTTTGATCGATAATAGTCTCGATTGTAATTGTTTCTTCCTCTTGAATGCCAATTATCGTGATTTGAGTCACGGTCGTAGTAATCATTGTAAAAACGTGTACGTCAGAAGGTTTGCTTGAATTTTGCTTCTTCTTCGAGAGACATGGGTGTGTCATCATCGTTACAATATGCGGTTGAGTGGTTACCTCCGCAGCGATTGCATTCGTGACGAGATTTCATTTCTTTATATTGAGCATCCATTTTTAAAGTCATGGCGTCCATTCTTGCCATAATTTTGTCAGTATCAGAATTATTGCTGCCTTCATTGGCGAAAGCTATAGTTTTCTTGAGAGATGGTTTTGGTTTTTGGTTTTTCGCCCAATCAAGCTTGAGTAAGTCTTTGTCTTCGAGAAGTTGATAGGCTTGATTCAGTGTTTTATAAAGAAAAATACCACAAGCTGCAGAATTTAGAGCTTCTAAGGCTGTTTCGTTAAGGCCGTGATAAAAGATTTTGATAATATTATCTTTGGTCAAATTGTGGCCATGGAAATTTCTGAGCATTTCTTTCATATGAAGCCAAGCATCGATTAGAGTTTCATGTTCCTGTTGGGAAAATGCTCGGATTTCTCCGAGAAGTCAGTCGAATAGAGCTAGGCAAAAGAATCGGCTTATAAAGGTGGTTCGAAGTTCGTCCCATGATTTAATGGTTCCTTCGTTAAGTTTATCCAGCCAAGTTTTTGCTTCACCCGTGAGTGATAAGGGAAACATCCTTAGGTGGATGGCTTCATTTTCGGTGTTCGTATTTAAACATATCACATACACCGAAAAATTTGTGAATGTAATTGTGAGAATTAGTTTTGATTCTACCATCAAACTGGTTCCCTTTGACGAGAGTCAAGTGGTTTCCTTTAATGGCGAATTCATTCGCTTTTTCAGGAATGGTAATTGTCGGACCAGGAGTCGGAGCGACAACTCGGTCGGCTGCCCATATGGGTTCATCATCTATAGGGTTGCGATTTTCAAGGAGGTTTAGAAAGTGACGGAAATGGGTGATATCTAGGATAGTGGATAAATTACTCTTAGGTGTTCGGGTCGTTCGTCCCTTCGATCGAATGAGATTCTTCTATCTCATCGACGAAGTCTACGATTTAGAGTTCTTTCAAACGTTCAGACAATGGTTCGACAAGTTCAAAATTGGAAGCACGCGTATGCATCCAAAGTGAAATTTTAAGAATAGATTTGGGGGAACGTTTTAGGAAAAATGTTTGACTACAGAAAGTGTAGTGCACTTTCTGCAACGAAAGTCACAGAAAGTGACATTATGATTTTTGGATGTAAAAGCGATTAATATTTGTTTTAATTACTAAGGAATGATTACAGAATAGTTTAAAATCCCTGAAAATGGCGCCAAAAACTTTGATGTGTTGTGAAAGCTTTAAATTTATAAGACTAGTTTTATTAATTTTAGTCCAACACATGGGTAAAGTATAACCCACGTATGTAGTACAATATTTCAAGTAAGACCAGGTCGTCCATAAGGATTTGGTTATGTTCATATAATCAAAAGTTTTAAGACAAATTATAATAACTTTTTCAGGCAAAATAACAAGTAACTGATATCGGATAAATTCAATGATAAAGAGATATGACTACTCGGATAGTATCATATAATTCAGCAGCAATGGTAATAATTATGATCTTCGATTTTATTCTTAACTTATAAAAAGGTTTTCTCATCAAAAAACATTTTCACAAATCAACTCTTTTAACTCAAAATTTATATTAGTTTAACTTAATCAAGTGTGTCACGCAAACAATCAAGTTACTATTATATCAGATCTATTTTGTTTACCAATTAACATAAGCGAATTTCTCCAACCAAATGATAAAGATTGCAGATAAATCTTTAAAACTATATAGTATACAACTGGTCTTTCGACCTATACCGTTATGCGTATATAATCAAAGTTGATAACCAAAGTTGACAAGATTAAATATGATAGGATTTCAATATAAACTTAAGATTTAACAAGATCATAATAATACCAAGTGCTTCTTTATTATATTCACGTAACTGAGTAGTCATAAGAGGTTTAGCCTCTCATGACTATGAAGTTCATAATAACAATGTTAAATAGAGAGATAAGAAGCATACGAGATTTGGGTACACTATGGATCATAAACAACCCGTTTACAAACATTGAATCTTATTAAACTCGTATTATACTAAATTCTCATAAACCCATCTTCTTGGAGTTCTTCTTACTGATTTTCGAGCCTAAACACTAAGGGATGCTAGTAGATTGATTCTTGTAAGTGTGTGTAGATTGATATGCAAATGGCTGTAAATTCCATGCTATTTATAGGCTGAGCGAGGCCAGAAGTGCGACGCACAAATATATAAGTGCGGCATACTTCTGCCTAAGTCGGATAAATTCATTAATGCTTTGGACAAGTGCGACGCACATCTAGGAAAAATCGCCGCACTTCTTGTATTTACTGATTTCATTTATTTCGAGGCCAAGTGCGGTGCACATCAAGGGAAGTGCAGCGTATTTGCTTGATCTTTGGACTTTATTTTTTATCTTTGTGTAACTTGACTTCCACGAGGCATAACCACTTATATTTCGAACACTTTGAGCCTGAAATATCTTCAAGTGAACGTGTATACATTTCATGCTATTAAGTATCAAAAGTTCATGAGAAATGATAATAATATATATAATAACACCACCAAAATATGTATGATTAAGGAGTTATCACATATAAACACCCATTTCATATACATATAAGCTGGGTAGTAAGAGAGTCACATATATATCTAATGAGCTTAAATATATGCATTACTTTTATATATATAAGCAAATAATCAGATTGCATCATCTATCAAACCACTAACATAAACATCTATCACAATAATTAGTTAAAGCACTTAATATCGTTCTTAGCTCCAGGCTGCAACTTACTCAAAATTTTGCCTATGAAATCACGCATTGTATAGTTCATTTAAGAAGCAAGTTTTGTTAATCAATTATGAAGATGTTGGGTATGGATATATCTTTTGTCGTAAATGTGCATGTGTGCATATTCTTACAAACGAATTAATAGGCCAAACATATATGTTCATGTAGCTTCAAAAAATGCATATATATGTGGTATAAAATATGAGATCAAGCTGCAAACCAACCATAATCAGTAAACATCATTGCTACCAAGTACGTAAAAGAACAATACTTCATAAGAATGTAACTTACTTGACCATTCTGAACAATATCCAGTTTATGTTTGAATGTGTTTTGGGCTTATGCTGCGCTGATATCAATGGCCGTATTATGGGTTATGACATGGGGTAAGTATTATTCGGCATCGCCCATAATGATGAGCTTTTTTATTTGCAAACTGGCTCTTTCTAATGTCGCACACTACTTTCAAACTTTTTTCCCAGCCTCTAATGTCATCGTAACAACTTTTTTCAACTTCTCGAGTTCCACATCACTTAATCTTTGACCAATTTCTTTGACCTCAAAGTGGAACTTAGCTACGGTCCCATCCAATGAAGTTGAATGTGCACTAAAGCTTTAAATTTTTCCCTTTAACTATCTTCAAGACACGATCCTAGTCAGAAAGTCATCTTAGCTAACAACGACCATGACACCTCGGCTTTAAAAGTTTAGGAGTGGGGAGTAGGGCTATTATGTTAATATAGCTCAAATAGGTCAAAACTTAAAAACAATATTTTGAAGATGAATGTGCACTAAAAGTTTATGGAAAATCTGTATTCATGACATAATCATAGTGAAGATATGGCCTCCCGATTATAAGAGATTTGTCTTCTACTAATTTGCGAGTTACCTAGTGTCTTTGGCATCATTTTGACATCCATGCCAGTCACGATTATCAGGCCCTGAGTAACATGCCTGAACCATTAATTCTGATTTGGTCCAGCTCGACTCCTTACTCATAAGAAAATGGATTCCAAATTCTTATTTTACGCTAGGAATCTCCTCGGGGATATAACCAACATAAGTCTAGCGGCACCGTCATTTATACCAGAAGAATTTTATGGATTGACACTACCACCATTCTTCTTAAAATTTGGCCGAACCTTCATTAATTTAGCAAGATTGAACTGAAAAAATCAAATCAATTTAGAGTGATTAGAGTTCGGAGGCGACTATAATGTATGAAAGCACAATGTCATAAGAAGACTTAACATTCTTGGTTTCAAAAAGACTTGTCTGCATGGATATCCAATGTTATCAGCATTGGCAAAACTACAAATCTAGACTGAAACCTAACTGAATGGATTCAAGAAGTAACTATACCTTGTCAAGATTCAAGGTGAGTAAGGTCCTGCCCGAGAATTCCCTCTGGCTTGATCAGATAGGGAACTTTCGTGTAGTAAAAACCTCTTTTCTTTAACTTATCATCAGATATTGGAAAGTTAGTTTTTTTAATTGCTCAGACAAAGCTTTCTCCATTGCAGTTTCAGGGCCGTATCCAAGAGTATCAGGTTCATGGATAACATTCTCTGCTTCAATAGGTTTTGCATGCAGACCAAACATTACATGTCATATGCCTAAATTGCATGTTTTATTTAACATAAAAAATTTCTGTATGGCCTAAAAGTACTATAATACACGACATGTTTTATTAGCGATGGCTATATTGGCAGATCATGAAATGGGTCAAAGCCAATAAATTTTGTAGTATCGATTAGGTCAACTCATCAATTACTTTTTGAATACTTTAAAAGATAGTGTTTTTGGTCGACCACCACATCTCATCAATTTCATTTTTAGGTATTACATATCATTGGAAAATTGCCTAAACAATTCTCACTTTCAGAATCTTCTGTGTATTCTCTAAGAGGAATTTCATCAACACTTAGTACGTAATCTTTTTCTCAACATATTCTAAATCAAAATCATACGAATTGAAAAATTAATTCAATCAACATAAACTCTTAAACAATTATTGATTCGTTAAACCATAGGATAAAAAAATTACCTCCATTAGATGATGAATTTCTTTCATACGCGAATTCAATCCTAATTTCAAGAAAAAATAATAGTTAACGAAAACCCCTAAAATTAATGAACTTAAAAACAAAATAAAAATAGAAAATCAAAACATAAATCTTACCATAGTAAATTATCCAATCTTGAAAAATAATAATCTCGTGTTTGTATCTTTAGTAGTATTTCAGGTAATAAATACATAATTTGTGTGCATTTCATCAACCAAACGTCATTTTGAAACCACTTTTCTGCAAAGAGGAAAAAATCAGCATAAAAAGGCCATCTCAAGTCATTTTTCCTGCGTAAAAATTTAGCAACCAAACAATTCCTTTAAAAATAACTTTTTGCATAAACATTTCAGCTACCAAACCGTATTTTAAAAACACTTTGCTGCAAAACCAAACATTATTTTAAAACCACCTTTCTGTAAATAACTACAATAGGCTATCAACCTTTTAAAATAACCTTTTCGGAAGCAAAACTCTAACAAACGTATGATGGAAATGACGTTGCAGCGAGCCAAAATCATGTAATACCACATTGTCCTATAACATTTCAGCTCTACTGTGGTTAGCTATCACATTTTACTATTTCTAAGAATTTACCATAAACTAAATATGAAACTGTTGGGATTTTACTACTAGTTAAACAATTAACTACGAGTACGCAGCGGATTGGATCTAGTTTAATATTATGAATTAACATATAAATAAAACACATAAATTACTAACTTTTTGTTTATTGAATTAATAAGACAATAAACGGTATAGATATTGATTCTTGAAACCGTTAGTGATTAAATTATCATCTCTACAGTATGCTCACACTACACGTCACACGAGCACGTTAGGATGCTAGTGCTTGCTTCACGAATAAACACCACAAACAAACTAGGATTTGATGTTCTTGGTTGTATGTCAATCAAATCCTATAAGGGATTATTAATTTCTGATCATGACATATAGGAGAAAAGGGAATAAACATATTGTATGTATATGATCATGCATGAGCAACGTGTGGTTTGCATGAAAAATACATACGCATGGTTTCTTTAATTTTGCCTACCGAAAAACATAAGCAATAAGATAAATAATATTTGCATGTTTTTGATATAGCATGTGTATATACTATAAGAGTTATAAGTCGTGTAGGTATTTAGGGATATTCAGGGACGGAACTTAAATGTTTTATATGGAGGGGTAAACTTGAAAATTATTTATTTTTAGGGGGCGATATACACTATAATAATTTTTTGTATAAAAAATGACTAAAATCATATATACAAGGTTATAAAATATACATAGGTTTGAAAATTTTAAGGGGGGGGGGGGGCACAACCCCCCTCGATCCCTTATAAGTTCCATCCCTTGGGATATGTTATGGCATCCAAATTTTGTGAGATTAAGAGAGTATATATATTAGCTAAGCTTGTCCACCAAGTATTAGCTATACATACCACCACTTCCCAAAATTAGACAACAAGACCCCTCCTAGATCCTTCTTGAAACCGGCCACTTAGGGAGGAGGACAAAGAATTCTGTTTTCGACATTTAAGCCCTTCTCTTTCTATTTAACGAATATATTAAGCTAGTTAAGCATCTAACGGAAACTAACAACCGTTAAATATATTTCGTGAAACATATTATATATTTAATAAATTATATTTAATAAATATACATGTGTTATATATATTAAATACATAATAAACGTATTCTTCGTGTATTCGTGTGTGCCCCCAATAGGCTCACGTATTTTTAGCCGTATAAATGTTTACACGTAATGACCACAAACCAACAGCTCCAACTTGGGAGTTAGCATAGTATATTAGTTTATACTAACAATAGAAAGCATCTAGCAACACTCTATTGCTCCCAGAAATACCCAAGTTATGGTTTTAAAAAATATCTCTGTATAATGGTTTATTTATATGATATTAACATCCCTTTGTTTCAGATACTGTTAAACCATAGATATGGATCTTAACTCATTCCATGTAGTTTAACTATTCAGTTTCTCGTTATAGATATTAATTCAGATTACCAATGTAATCAAGTATCATCTTGATTTACCCTTTGGACATAGCCATGTAAACATTTGATTAATTTTAAAGAGGCGCCAATGGTATCACACTGCAATAAGATAATTGGAGGAACAAATTATGTATTGATTACTAGTGTCGTGGATGCTACTTCACATCACTTTCAAAAATAGCCTTTATAACTACCTTGTTTAGGATACCGTTTGACTTATTATCAAAAAGTGATATCCACACATGCAAGATTTACTTGTATCTCAAGTCTAAGGATGATTAATACAACCATTTTTGATATCTTACTCATGACAATGATCCAAAAGTAAATATTCGAAAGCTGGAGAAGTCCACTATGCATCCCTTATAGATAACATATGAGTTTGGTGGGAAAAATTCACAAATTAAAATGTATAACCAAATACTCACATTTGTCTTAATTTAACAATATTCCCATATTGTTAATTGACAATGGACAAATTTAGAATAATTAAATTATTCAAAGATTAAACATGCAAATATAGAACACATTAGTATAAATGAAAATGATTATACCAGGTATATTAATTCATTTTATAATACAACTGCTTTCAGTTCCATTATCCAAATACTAAAAATATATATGCATACGACTACTTAGTAGGTTGAAATCCAATGTTTCCAACATTCTCAACTCTTTCTGTATAAGACAGCTAAATAGTCTTCTGGGTAAACTTTCTAAATACATGTTTCAAATTTACAAATTTGTGAAGGATTTTGATATTATGATGAGTGTCTTATTATACATGTACATGCTATTACAAGTGTCATAGTTTGACATTTGCACAGTACCTTTTATAGGGTATTTGAAGCCATCAATATACCTATCCGAGACAGTCATCTTTACAGTTTCTCAAAATGTAAAGTATTCGTATTCTTTAATGTGTATTGTAATAATGCTCTTAGCTAGCATATCTAGTTAGCAGATTCATCATAAATGGTGAATTCCTTCCTTAACTAGGATTAAGTATCCTCTAACATCAGTATACACAAACAACATTAAGCTTTGTATAATTTGTAAACATTTTCTTTTATAGTCATCTAAATACTATCAATTAGATACTGTTGTTGTCAGCTCATCTTACTCTCGTGCAAATGTAATAACCAACCACATACATAATATAATATATGCACATGATGAATCCTGAGTTAAAACACAAGGTTTTTATTCATGTATTAAGTTATCTCAAGTGAAATATATTATTAAAGACTTGCTTTAATGATACATTGCATTGTGTTAGACTTAATCACCGCATATGTTTATTTCATTAAATATTTATTCCAAGGTTGTTTGTTTATTTCCTAAATTACAAAGTGAAGTTTCAATCCAAACTAAAGGATTAACATGTAGCTTTGATGGAATGATGCTTTTAATATGTTATACAACATATGAATTTTAAGGAAACAAACATAAAACTCCCACTTGATGTCGGTTGTACTAAGGAGTTATCTTATTTTTGTTAAAATCTAACTGTAATTAAACTTAAGATATTAGCTCCTAGATGCATGATCAAATCCACACTTGGATTCATTTATCTTGTATGATTTATAAAGACTATTTAAACTCAGAACTCTTTTTGATTACACACCGTCCTCGCAAAGGTAATCATTAAGAAAATAGTTCTGAAACTTAATTGCCATATTTTATATTCATGAAAACAGGTATGACAATTAATCATCTTTATATAATTAATGCGTCTAGAAAAGAAATTTTAATCACAGTTAATTACTTGAGTATGATTAAAAACTCTTATTATAAGTCAAGCGTTAATATGTATACAATTTTGTCTTTGTGAGTCTTTCTTCTAAAGAAACTCATTCTAACCTCACAGTTTAACTGTTTGGTGAAAGATCAATCAAGCTCAAAACATTGATTGTCTTTTAAGGACTGCATCTTATCATTCATAGTTTTAAGACATTTATCAGATTCAAGATGTGATAATGCATCTTAGCAGTTAGAAGATGATCTCTAACTTATATCCCTCAGCATTGATATTAAAATATCACTCAAGTGATGAGGTATCCTTGCGGATTTATTAATGAGAATTACATTATACTTTGGTTCAACATTTACATGTTTAACCTTAGTATGACCTCATCAAGTGAATTTAGAAGGATATGTATTTTGTTCTTGAATGTCTTCAAGATCTATATATGCTCCCATTTACTTTTGTAAGTAGAGACAATCTTCTAAATACTAAGTATTTAAGCAATAATAAATAATTCTTAATCAGGACATATAAAATACATTTTATAGTTCTTATTTCTAGATTGTTAATAACACATTTCATAAAATCTTAACTAATTTCAGAACTTTAATCAAGACATAATCGGATTCATCACAATCTATAAATATATAATGTCTTGAATACCTTCTTGGTTGAAAACATATTAGGTGTATCCATGACACACATAATTTTCTAACCTTGATAGTTTTAGACG
>BQNB010010583.1:75421-83625 GCA_026074375.1 Tanacetum coccineum | reverse complement strand
AAGGGAAGGAGAAAAAAAAACTAGGGCTTTGCTTATATATCCATCTAATTTGAGTCCTAGTTTAGTTAAAAATGTAATCTAATTAAGTCTTTAGTTTTTTTTTCTTTTTTTTTTCCAACCGTACAAACTAAGCCCCCTTTATTATTTTTTTTTTTTTATTAATCTACTTATTTACTCTATTACCTTAAGTTTTTATAAAAGTTTAAGCTAATTTGATTAAACCTTTTTACTTAAACGCCACTTACTAATCTTTCTAAAAATAACTTTCGTTTCACCAAACCACTTTCTATTTTTAGAAAGTTTGCCACAAACTTCCAAATTTCACCCACTTATCTCATTTCTAAAATGCCACAATTATCATAAATTCTTATCACTTAATCATCCAACTTTTGACGTAGCATTACATGCAATACGTCAATCCCTTCCTTTATCACTAGACGTGAACAAATGGAATACTCATAATCTAACACAAACATACTCAAAATAAGATGCCCATACACCTCAAAATGATATCATGCACATACTTAACTCACTTAGCAAACATAAAATCACATAGCACACATTTAGACACATATAATGAACTCTTAGCCATAACTAATGGTATAAACTAACCTACTCAATCTCGGTTGTCACAATCAAGATGCAAACTTCATCAACGGTGGTCTTCATCTTTGCTACGTTTATAATTTTATTTGCTTTTCAAGATATTATTTGTCATCATCAAAAAGGGGGAGATTATTGGTGCAAAATTGACTAATATCTCCTTTATGTTTTAATGATGACAAATAAACATTCACAAAACATAAAATAACAAATGGTAGCTTAAATCTGCAAAACCAAAATTCACAATCTGACGCACTAGGTATGCATCAGCGTGTGGCCAGCACGCCACATGCGAAATCTGTTTTGCGGATTTTATACTTGTCGGCTTTCCTCTTACCCGACACATGTGAAAACTTCAATAAAGGTATGTATATGATATTTGAGCATTTAGGAACACTCCAAATGAGGTTTAGACTTAGAAAGGAGCAAAGACAAATCCTCCTGTTTTTCCAAAAAATGCCAACTTAAATCTTTTTTAAAACGCCTCTAGCAAAGGCCAAAACATCTTTCTTAAGCTATTATGATCATACTTTCAACATACCAACAAGAAAAAGTAATCATTTGACCTTAATCTGGATTTACGTTGTTCCTAATCATGTAACGGGTTTTACTCTCTTATTGGTCAAACTAAGTCAAAGGTCACTTTGCGTAAACGCATCCTTTCCCGCTATGGGATATGCTTTACTTACTATGCAAAGCACTTAGCTTGTTTGCATCAAGATGATTAGTGATCAAATCCAATGTTTATTATCTTGGATTAAAGTCCAAATGACTAATTGAGTTTATGGTATTTGGAAGTTAATTATACTTTGGCTTTTCTTACTTCCTTACATATATATTTTTTACAAACTCATTCCTCACATGTACAAGTCCTCACTTCCTCCATACACTCCTATAACCTATTCTATCTAATCACTTGTTAACCCTTCTTACCCAACAAGTGATTTCACTCTTCAACATACACTACAAACATCTTCTTCCTAAACAATCCCATAATCACATTTCCCTACTCTTTTCCTTCTTTATGGCAATGTGATTATTAACCTAAATTAATCCTTTGATTTCATCCTAAACACCATCAAATTCATACTTATCTTCCTAAACATTTCTTAAACACAAACAACCTTCTTCAGATACACCTTCACCAAATAAACCCCAAATCCTATCCTCTATAATATTCTCTTACACAATGTACTTATCTTGTACCTTATATACCTTTGTGTCTCCTTCATTCTCAACCATAATCTTCTATATCTTCTCAAACATTCTCCGCTATACACTCACTATTCATCCTCTTCTCCACACAATTCAAATTACACACACACACCCTTTTTCATCACAACCGTTGGTCAAGCCAAGTTAACAATCTAACTTACCACACTCTTTACTTCTCAACCCTTAGATTGTTTCTCAAACAAACACAACCTATCTCTTATACACTCTCTTCTTACTCACATAACAAACACAACTCTCTCATTACCCTTTATAGTTCCACTTAACTAAGTGTACTCTTCTAATCTCAACCCTCCATTTCAAATGAGCTCAAGAGGCTCCCTTCTATCACAGTCACATCTTGACAACTCAACCATCCTTATCCAACTTGTGTGTTAATAGATTTGAAATTTAAATTTCAAATCCTTCCCCCTTTCTTACCAAGTAAAGAATATTCTAAGAATATTACCTTGGTTCCTAACTAGTCCTTTCTATCTTTAGTTAGATCCCGACTAAGCTAGTTACAGATTTGAGGAATACCCAAAATGCCCCTTTTGATAATTGTTTTCTATCTCTACTTTATCAAACAAGTAAAATGATTTTAATACTTCACAAACATTTTATCAAATGGCTATTTGAGTTGGTTGACCTTAAGCATAAGAATGATTGAAAGGTCATAGTGTGAAGTACAATTAGGGGTTTAACAAGAACGGGTATTTAAAATGCCAAAGTCTTGAAGAAAAACAAACTCGAGAAATTGGCGTGTTGGGCACGCGCTTACGTCTGGGAAGTACGCCAGACTCAAATTGTTTTTCAACAATTTGAGACTTTTGCCTATAAATACCCCCTCTTAGCCTTTGTATTCCTCACCTCTTGCAAACATTATTTCCTCTCTTTTCTTTTCTCTAATCCTCTAAGTCTAAACATCAAATTGTTCTAATCTTCTCTTCTATCATCTATTAAAGAACACACATCTCCACAAGAGAACCACACAAGTACCTAATCCATACTTGTGTGTTTTGTAGAGGGTCTTCTTTCTCATATCTTTTCTATTAGAATCAAGTCTCTAGGATAGGTTAGGACTTGGTTCAACTATCTTTCATTTATCTAATCGAGTTGTAAGGGAAGTCTTGTATCCGTGGGATCAAGCCTAGATCATTAAGGATCTAGTTGGGGTTTGTTAAGTTTCTAATGGGAAGGCTTCTAGACAAATCATGGGTTCTTAGGGGTGGATTCTGAGGGAGGAATACCATAGGTAGTAACTGTTGTGTGTGAGCTCCTAGCTTTGTTGAAAGTCGGTTGAGTTAAATTGTAATACTGTTTGTAGTCCACCATAAGGATTATACTAGGAATAGTATCGGTGTTGTGGATTCGCAACTGGATGTACGTAAGGACTAAACCCCCCCTTTCTGAACCATTACATATCGTGGTGTCTCTTCTTCTCTCTTCTCTCTCTATCTACTTATTGTTCACTTTGCAAAGTAGTATAGTTCACCACTCGGCTCTTTTGAGACTTGAAGTTTTATAAACTTTGAAGAAGTCAAGAAAATCGTATTCACCCCCCCCCCCCCCTCTACTGTTCTAAAATTGGTATCAGAGTCGTTTACTTAAGTTTTCAAGCTTTAAATCCTTCCCGAGAAGTCATTTTAAGTTGAAAACTTCTTTTTCAAAAATTCAAAATCCTAACTCTGGTTTTTGAAAAAGTTGAGTAAAGATCTATGGCTCAAGAGAACTATGTTGAGGGGTCTTCTATGCAAAGACCACCCTTGCTAGAACCAAATGGCTTTTTCTTTTGGAAAGCCCGCTTTGAGACTTACGTAAATTTAAAAGATATTAACTTATGGCAAGTCATCCAAAACGGCAATTTCTACTTTGAAGTTGAAGATGAAGAAATGAAGTTAATAAAAGAAACACCATATGAACTTCTCAAAGATACCAAGAAGAAACAACTTGGCAAGAATGAAGAAGCCAAGATGACTATCTATGATGTTCTACCCCGTAAAGAGTACGAGCGAGTCTTCATGTGTAAAATCGCCAAGGAGATTTGGCATACACTCATCATCACTCACAAAGGCAATTCTCAAGTCAAGAATTGCAAGATTCGTCTTCTCACTCAAGAATACGAGAAGTTCTTAATCTCTAATGAAGAAACTATTGATAGCGGCTTCACTCGATTCAACGCTATTGTGACTAGTCTAAAATCTTTAGATCCGGACTACTCAAGGAAGAATCACGTGAGAAAGTTTCTTCGTGCTCTTCCATTGAAATGGAGAGCCAAGGTGACAGCCATTGAAGAAGCTAAAGATTTGGCCACACTTCCTCTTGATGAGCTAATTTGCAACCTTAAGGTTTATGAAATGGTCTTGGATAATGATGGCGTAGCTTCCAAGATTACTACAAAAGAAAAGGTCAAGTCATTAGCTCTTAAAGCTAAAGTCACTAGGGAATAAACTAGTGATGATAATGATAGTCAAGGAGGAAGTGATGAAGACATTAATGAAGAAGAAGCCGAGGCATTCAATTTATTGGCTAGAAACTTCCGCAACTTCTTTCATAAGGGTAATCGGTTCGGACGCGGTAATCAAATTGGTAATGGCGGAAATCGGTTTGGAAAAAGCCGTGGTAATAACTTTAAGAACAAAGGTGGTGAAAGCTCAAAGGAAAAGGGAGCTTGTTTCAATTATGGCATGGAAGGCCACTTCACTAGTGAGTGTAGAAAGCTGAATGAGAATAAGGCTTTTATGGGAGGAGCATGGAACGATAGTGAAGATGGCGATGAACAACCAAATGACGTAACTTGTCTCATGGCTATCGACTCTTAAGAGGTGGTATCTAAACGATCTAGTTCTAATTATGATTTGAATTATATTGATTTGCAATAAGAGAATGAGGAACTTTTAAAGTTTAACAAGGATTTTACTAAAACTTTTGAAAAACTTTTAAAAGAAAAACGTTCTCTTGAAGATGAGAATTCAACACTTTCAAGTAAAATCAATGATCTTGAACTAGAAGTGAAGAATCTTGTTAATAATAAAGAGTTGGTTGAACCTTGTCAAAAGTGTGTTGAACTCACACAAAAGGTTGACTCTTTAAGGGGCAATGTTTCTAAACTTCAAGATGAAGCGTTAAACTTTTCAAAATTCAAGGAAAGTAGTATTGCTTTGGACGACATGTTAAGCCGTCAAAAATTATCCAAAGATAAGGAAGGTCTTGGGTTTTCTAAAAGTGATAAAACTACTTCCGCAAGTCCAAACAAACTGATAGTGTTTTTAACCAAAGTCAAAAAGAAATTTTGGCAAATAACTTTGTTAAACCTATAGCTCCTCAAACTCCCTTTGTAAACACTCGAGGTCCCCAAGAACCCACTAAACGAGTAGAAAAAAAGTATCTAGGACATCACTTGGATTCACATAATGGACTTGGATACATAAGACCTCGAGTTGACCTTAGACCTATCTTACCCACACCGAATATAAGACCTTCTAACTCATATGCCTGAAGATCCTCTTTTCAAAACAACCGTTCTTCTAAAAGAAGAAGTTTTTAAAAAAACCAAAGGTCTCTGTATCATTAACCTAGCACCTTCCAAAGGAGAGAAAACTCCTACCTAAATCAAAGGCTAAAAACACCTTGGAGTGTTGGACCAAACTTTCAAAACTGCTATGATTTTTAAAACAATCCTTGGTCCGCATTCTCAAAGTACAGCCTACATAAAATATGTGCCTTACTACAAGACCCAAGAATAGTAAACTTGGGCACCATATTTACTAACCACAACGGACCCATTAAAAAATGGGTACCACGACCTTGAATTCATATTTGCTTGTAGGTGTGTCTTAAATGCGATCTACTACCGGAAGATTAGATTGTGGATAGTGGTTGTACTAAACACATGACCGGGAATAGAAGATTATTTACTTCGTACAAGGCGTATGATGGTGGACATGTCGTATTTAGGAGCAACCTAAAGCGCAAGGTCGTCGGTAGAGATAATATTTCTCATGACTCCATTACAATTAAAAATGTTGAGCATGTTAGTTGTCTAGCTTTTAAGCTTATTAGCGTAGGTCAATTATGTGATGATGATTGCTTAGTTAACTTTACTAAAGTAGGTTGTGCTATTAATAAAAATGGTAAAATTCTAGCTAAAGGACATAGGAGAAACGGTCTTTATACTTGCAAATTGGGAGGTAACTCCAAACAACAAATTTGTCTTGCATCCATGGTGGATAACTCAACGCTTTTGCATGGGAGGTTAGGTCACGCCAATATGAAGTTAGTTTAAAACTTAGCTTCCAACGAGCTAGTAAGGAAGCTACCAAATTTGAGCTTTGAAAGACACTTTTGTGATAAGTGCGGTTTAGGGAGTCAAGGTAAAGCACACAATAGGGCTAGAAAAGAAGTGTCAACTAATAGGGTCTTAGAGTTGTTACACTTAGATTTAGTTGGTCCATCTCTTATTCAGTGTTACAGAGGCAACTTCTATACTTTGATGATTGTTGATGACTATTCAAATTATACTTGGGTCGTGTTTGTAGAATTGATAAAATCAAATAACGTCACTTTTATAGCATCATTTATCCTATGTAATTAACCCATTTGGTATAATTATTGCTAAGAATTGTAACTTAATCGTTTATATTTGAGAATTGCAGTAATTATGGAGTACTTGGTGAAAGTTAACTAAAAATCACGCATTTTGAAGCTTAAACGAAGATATTTGAAGATTACTGTTTTGATAATCAATACGCCATATCCATCAAGAAAGATACGGCGTATATGTGCCTGCGCTTCACCAAAGACCACGAAGGAAACAAGATCTAATATGTCATATCCAGAAGAAGGCAATACGCCGTATTCAAGCTATATGGAAATAAAATATTCTGAAAGATATCAAACGTGGTCCCTACTCTAAGAAATCCCCAATACGCCGTATCTAAGACATTGGATACCCCTTATCGACCATATTCCAGACCCTATAAATAGAAAACTCAAAAACGAGTTTGAAGTGTAATTTCTCGATACCTAAACCGCAAAAGTCAATTTTCAGAGGAGAAAAAGAGCAGAAGAGGTCGAGCAACGTATTTAATTCCATA
Organism: Tanacetum coccineum; assembly: GCA_026074375.1. Taxonomy (NCBI): domain Eukaryota; kingdom Viridiplantae; phylum Streptophyta; class Magnoliopsida; order Asterales; family Asteraceae; genus Tanacetum; species Tanacetum coccineum. The sequence goes on along the minus strand of BQNB010010583.1, from coordinate 76,714 downwards.
GGAGACAACGTGTAATTTCTTGTACTCTTGTAATCGTTCAGTTTTTGGTATCATTCGTTAACTCGGTTAGTTTTCCTTGGCTAAATCATTACTTTTGTATTAATTATGATGTTTGAAGGCTAATACCTTGGGGTATTAGCCATTATTATGAAGATCTTAATGTTTGGTTTGTTTATCTCGATTTCTTAATTTATCTTTGATTGCTTGTTTATGTTTATCAATTTATACTTGTTTACGTGCTTTTGTATGTGACCTATCATTCAACTGGGTCTAGTACTACATATTTAATGCACTGCAACTTCGGTGTTGTTTGGGCGTAGGCTAAGAGTCCAGGATAGCTCTCCATATTGCAATTTATATATCTAGAATCATAGGATCACAAATATTGACCTATCCTTGCCTTTAGTTTTGTGAGTTTAGTTGAGCCATAAGGTGACCTTGGTTTTAACGAGTACGTTCTTATTCCATTAGTAAGGACTCAGACAGTGGACTACTAGCATATAAAGAGCCATTAAGCAGTAAGTGGGTAAAGTCTCTATGAGCTAGTGTTTAACAAGATCACCATTGCTTTAATCCCTAAGATAGATTATAATCAGCAAATAAGGATGCTTTATGCGGATGCGTTTAATTTTGACATAATTCAACATGTCTAGGTCTTTGGAAGAAGTACCGCCTAATTCTTAAGAATGATATGCCGCCTCAAAATAAGTAATCATTGCACTAAATAAACAAACCAACATTCTGATTGGATTAATAATCGTTAATACAGTTTTTTATATTTGGCTAGACCGCTCTTTTATCTTTTATTAATTTGCTCGTGTGTGTTTTAGTGTCTTGAATTGGTTTTAGTCACCACTAAACCCGTGCCAGTCTCTCAGGCTGAAAACCCCCCTTATACATTAGATTTAGGATTAACATAGGTTTAACATAGGTTTAGACTAGCTTAGATTAGAATACCAAAGTGTTAATAAATTGAAAGTGTTTCTCGCTCTTATTGATCGACATCCTACTTACCACGAAACTCCCACCGACCGGGTACACTGACCGTTAAAGTATTGTTCTTGGTTAAGTCAGAAAAATATAAATTTAAAACTTGAATCATAATTTACAACCACACAACGACACATCAAGTTTCTGGCGCCGTTGCTAGTGTTTTGAAAGGCTCAAGGCGTACTAAGGCGCAAAGGGATTACGGAGCCTTGAGGCGAGGCGCAGATCAAGGTGCGGGCTTCATGAATATGAGTCGCATTAAAGTGAAGTAAATTATAATAGTTTAGGCAAAAATTAATAGAT
>BQNB010010583.1:0-62802 GCA_026074375.1 Tanacetum coccineum | reverse complement strand
AAGTTCAGAAATATCACCCACCACTTTGGCAGTCAAAACTCCCGTATCGGGCTCAATTTCATCATCATCCGGTGGTTTTACAGGAGGACGAGGGGATGATGGAACATCAAAATGAAATGACTCATTACAGGAAGTGAAGGGGAATCTTTGCTAAGCAATTCTTTAAGAAAAAAGATATCCCCTTCAGAGTCATAGTCCTCATTCTCAATGCCCGATGGCATCGAGTCATCCGAAGTAAGAAATAAATCGATCTCCCCCATAAGAGAGTCACTATCCTCAACGAGGATAGGAGATGGAGAGAAAGAATCGATTATAGCATCAGAATTTTCAGAATTAAATTCTTCCGGAGGTCGAGGAGATGAATTATCATACAATAATTTCTTAACAAGATGAATTTCTTCCTCAGGATCAAAGTCGGCTTTATTAATTCCTGGTGGAATTAAATCAATATGAGCAAGTTCACAGGAGAACTCCTCAAGAAGAGAATCAAACTTAGGAGAAGAAATAATCAAAGTGTCTCAATTAATTAGATGTTCTATAAAATCAGACTTTGCATTAAAGTGATGCAGATCTATCTTAGTAGAAATGATTTCTTCATCAGAAAGAGGGTTCGAAAAAATTTTGAAATTTTCTTTTGGAACGTCCTCATCAGAAAATAACTTGTCATCACTAGAGGAAAAATCGTTGTCAGCATCAAAGAGAGGATTTGAGACAGTTGTTAAATCATCACAAATGGGCACATTACACTCACTTTCAATATCGGATAAATCCTTGGATAAATCCTCGGACTCACTTGAGGTTGGGACAAGGTTCTCAACACTAGACTTTATTAATTCGGCCGAATCTATTTCCGAAATAGTGCTAAGATGCTCATCCCCCATACTTAGAGAGTCCGTAATCGGAAAGTCGGGTGTGATTGCATCAAATGAAGTCCTTTCAAGAATTTGTTGAATTCTTTTAACTTCATCTGGAAAAAGTTCCTCGTCATCATCACCATCATAGAAAATGTCGTGATTATGATAGATACGTCGCGTAGGCTCGGAAGGATTAGTAATAATAGTAGCACTTTTGGTCAAATGAATAGTATAAGTAGTAGACGGAGTGCTAATATTATCATAGTCAGCATTGTAAAAATATGAGACGGGTGAAGGCTCGGAAGGATTAGCTGCCTGTTCTTCAGCTAACAATTCTTGTTTTTCCTCAACTGCCTGCTCTTGTAAAAGAATAGCCTCCTGCTCACGTCGTTGACTCATTATTTCACAATAGGATTGCATCATTGTTTTTAATTCTTCGATACTTATCTCTTCAGGAGGTTGATGAACGTCGGAATACTGCGGGGGTTGGAATTGGTCAAAACCGGAAGAATCAGAATTATAGAAATTTTGGTTCATCGGTTGACACTGAAAAGTCTCATGAGGACCCCCGCAGTTCTCACAACAAAGAAATTGTTGTGGGAAACTTGGTGAAGTTTGTGGAAAATTATCAAAGTTTTGATTGAAACACGGGTCCTGATTGTAGACAAACGGGACTTGAGGTGGACAATCGTAACCATAATGAGCATCGTTTCCACAAAACTCACAAGAATACGTCTCGTACTGGGGCTGGTTATACGAAGACATGTCGAAGAATTAAACGAATAAGAGGGTAAAGAAGATAAGAATTAAACGAATAAGAGGATAGAGAAGATTATTTATAGCAAAATACATAAGAAAGAAAAATATTTTTGGTAACCGAAAATCGAACAAGTGTACGGTAGCTCTCGGTAGCTCTCTAGAAAAACGCATAAAGAAGCGGAGGAGCGGGTAAGCGCGAAGCATTTTAAAAACCTTTTCCTTTCGGGTCGAACGTTTCGTCTGGATCAACCTCCTTATAACCTCTCTTATAGGTTTGTTAAACTAAACGGTTTGAAGCGATTTTAACAATTGAAATTAAGGTTTCTTTTGTTGTTTTTTTTCATATGTTTATTTCTTTTCTTTGGTATTTTTGATAACTTTATAATTTTTTGTTTTTTTGTATAATATACGATAAAATATTCCAAAAACAATAATAACTTTTTTTCGAGGAAAAAAGATCTTCAAAAAATAATTATTTTCAAAACGATAAACTTAAATTGTAAACAACCTCCCTGCAGCGACGCCAAAATTTGATGCGTTCTATAGTTTGTCTAATGTGGTATATATATATATTATTTTATATATATATTTATTTATTTATATATTTATCATATTATATATATAGCATAGGTAAATCAGTAACTCACTTTAAACAAAAGCAATAAACAAATTCACAAATAAAATATAATTCTGGAAGTATCGACTTCGAAAGTGACACCTTCTAGTCGTTTCCTAGGTCGTTAATGTTCCAACGAGGCGTGAATTGAACTTCGTGTTGAAGTTTGTAATCGGGGTTTTGAATATTTTATGGATTTTTTGTTTGTTTTTCTAATTCTACAAATAAAATTTAAAAGCACATAAAGTAAATTAAACAATTAAAGCAATTATGATTCTAAATTAAAAACGTTAACGGTAATTAAGAAAACACGATAAATTAAGTAACTAAATCAAAATTTAACCCTAATAATAATGGCAAAAATAAGCATGGCAATTACAACTATTTTGCTTATAATAAAGAGGTAAGAGATTAGAGATACTTGATATGATGGAAAAGTGCAAGAAATGAGAGATGAGACCCGCTCCCCAATAAAGCCTAAATATTTAGAAGCTTTTGATTAAACTCAATACTTACGCTTAAACCAAAATAATCTTTCATCCAAATTTAACCAAGACACGAATAATGTTCAACCGATCCAAACGAGATCAACAAAATAAATATGTCATGCCTATCAGTTCTTTCTTCTAAAATCTATACCTTCATCTAAATAAATTCACAAATGGGGATAACACAAAATACTATAAAATGCGCAATCACAATCGAAAATGAATTGCTAATTGGGACTTCACCATTTACATTCCACACAAAGAAATGAATAATTTGTAATGAAGATTCATTTTATATAATATTGAATAGAGAATTCCTTAAAGCAAAACAGAACGAATGAAACTGTCGTTGATGACATATATTCTTTTATATCATAAACAAATGAAGTTTAAAACAAGAAAATTTAATGAAAAGTAAAATTATAAATTTAAAACTAACGTGATAAACCCTTTGTGGAATCAAAGCTAAATAAAAAAATGAGATGCACAATAAAAATTAGTGTTTGATCTATGACTGAAACAAAAGAAACAATGAATGATATTCATTTTCCATTCATTTGGATTTTCGTACTGATTGTTAGCAAAGAAAACATAAAAAGGAACATGTTGACATCATGAAATTAATGCAAACTAAAAGACAAATGAAATTACAAATGATAAGTATGATTCTAAAGGATACAAGTAGAATTTAAAGAGTAGTCACCGACCCCTAGTGGGGAGGTGTCGGCTCCGTAATGCCTCTCTCTACGAAATGAAAAAAAATGAAAAGAGATAAAAACTGATATAGAAAATAAGATGTGTTTCTCTCTGTTCCCTGTGTTATGTTTATATAAAGAAGTATATTAGGCCATTCCTTCTTAGGATTTTAGATGTATGCTAGGCCAATATTCATTATCCTCTTTTTCTTTAAGTCTTGGGCCGATTAAGCACAACATGGGCTGGCCTTGCAAGAGATGAATGCTTCGTTCGGACTCATTCTCTCGATGCTCTTTCCATAGAGTGCTCGGTTTTGTCCATTTGGCTTCATTTTTTTTGTCTTATTGTCGATATCATTACATGCACAGGAAAATTAACAAAAAAGTTATATTTGGCATTTATTCCGTTTTTGTTAATTAAGCTCGTTTTATTGAGATAAAGGTATGTGTATTTAAGCACATACCAATCGCCTGTGATCAGGTAGATTCAATTTAAGAAGAATCTCCTTGACAGGATTTCCAGCTGAGTATCCGAAATCTTTTAACACACGTGTATCAGCTTCATCAAATCTCAGCATGTTCTATTATCTGAACAGTCTCTAAGCAGACATTTATGATAACAGTGAACAGCGAGTTATATCTCTACCGATAGAATAAAAAATTAATTTTGAAAATCAATCGACGTGTCACTTGCTAAAGTGGTTTTGTGACACATCGAGAGTGTTAATCATTTCAAAATTCATCACAATCTGTTCAATTCATAACTGGAACAAGTTTGATTCTTATAGAATCGCACCATCGTTTCTTTCTAGTTGTCACAAGTTTGATTCATATAGAATCACACAAGTCACCTACCATGAGCTTGTTTGATGTTGGCTCAAGCAGGATTTCCATCTTCATTGTGAATGATATCACTCGGATGTTCTGGCAAAATCACAAGGATAATGTGTAGGACCCTTTATATACATCTTGTTATTCACATTGTGTGATTTAGCAAGCTTAATTTGAAAGTGTTACCTAATGAGATTTAAGGATGATCTATCTTTGGCACTTAAACTAATAGTGCCACTTTTCAATATCAAACTAACTCGGGAGTGAGCTAAGTCGATTAGAAGTGCGTGTAAATTTCGTCTGAGAAATGAAACAAGAGTCTTTTGAGAGACTGATCGTGTCAATAGTATATTACTATATATATAAATATATATATATTATATTTTTTATTTATATATATATATATATATATTATATATTAATATTATATAATATAGACGAACCATAAAATCACTTTTAACAAGCGACAAACCAATTCTCAAATAAAATATAATTCCGGAAGTATCGACTTCGAAAGTAACCCCTTCTAGTCGTTTCCCGTGTCGTTTTTTGTTCCTGACGAGGCGTGAATTGAACTTCGTGTTGTCGTTTGTAATCGGGATTTTGAATAGATTAAGATTTTGATTGGTTTCTATTTCTATGATGCAAAAACAACAAAGGCAAGCAACAATTAAAGCTATTACGAAATTAAATGCAAAAAAACGTTAACGGGAATTTAAAACGCGACTTAAAAACCTTCTAAACCATCAAACTTTAATCTAGGAAAAAGCAAATTTGGTTTAAAGAAGTCTAAGTGAAAAAGAAGAAAAAATTTAAATAAAAGAATTATTATTTTTTTGACTGATTATTTAATTTATTATAATCTTAAAACACTTTTTAATCTAAAATTAATATTAAAAATGTAAACTATATCTAAAAATTCTAAAAAAATTTATGAAAAGTTACTTTTCAGCTATTAAAGGGAATGGAAAGAAAATCAGGACTTTGAAAAATGCTTATAAAGAATGGTAGAAAAAGCAGACTTTTGAAATGCTTTTAATTAAGCTAGTTAACAAACAAACAGCTTCTAGAGCTAATATAGAAACACTCTTATATTTTTTAATTGTGCAAGAGGACTTATGAAAAAGTCCAAAGGGTGTAGTGTTAAGACGTGTGGGTGCTTGAGGGTCGAGGTGTTGGTTCGGTTGGGACTTACCATTTTTTTGGAAATTTTTTGGAAAAACTAAAGTACACAATAAACTAAGCAACTTGTAACTCGTATCTTTTTAATGATAACTTACTATATAAGCAGAAATAAAGTGTGATAAAATCGTTTCACTTAAGAGACTTTAAGCTTTTAAGCTTAAAGAAGATTAAGCTTTAGACTCAGATATGCTAAACCATAAAACTAATACAGAAATACAGATCTAAATAGACTTAATGAGCAAATATGGACAGAAATATAAGCAAAAAATAAGATAAGCAAAAGGAAGAAAAGAAAATAAGCAATGATTAAAGACTTAGAATTTTTTGAGGTTTTTAAAACTCTAAATGGCTATTTGCAGATTGAATTTAGAGCTAGCATAAGCTGATTTAAAATCAAAAAAAGGAAAAACAGGATAAAGCTAGATGTCTAAGAGCTGTATTATCATAGGCAGACCCTTAAACATGCTTTTACTAACTTCAATTTGCTTGAAAAAATGGCTTTTGAAACTTTTGAAAATAAGATCCACTATGATAGATTTAGACTAAAAATCATATGACAATTGAATATTGTATTTGAACTCATTCATACTTCATATAAGGAACATAAAAAGCATGAAAAAACACCTAAAGACATATTCAAGATCTAATTATCAAGTGAGTGCAATAGTTTTGAGAACCAACAGATTTTATGACAACTTGTAGAAACACTTAAAAATTAGACTTTATACTGAAAACTTATAAAAAAACTAATTAAAATAAGCATTAAAAGAGATTGACAAAGTTAGATTTATGACCCAAAATAGGTTTAACACTCTTTTGACTCATTTTGACTCTTGTCCCAAACACTCTTTTAAAAACACTTATTTCATTATAACCTTGATTTTAATTGCTTTAAACCAAGATTTCCAAAAACAGATGATAAAATAACTATATTAAGGCTTAATAAGCAATAAGAATGCATAGATAAGTACTTAATAATAAGCAATAAGAATAAGCAGTTTAAAGGCGTTTTAGGACAGATTTGATGAATAACAAGAACAAGGAACTCTAAGCCATAACAAAGCTCAAATAAGCAAATAACAACATTAATAAACATATAAAGGGAACAATAAGCACTTCAATAAGCTCTGAAACAGTATTACTAGTGTAAAAATAAAATGATGAACTCACTTTTATTGATAATTTGTGTACCAAAGCTTCGAAAAAGTATATATGACAATATTTTAAAAGACAGAAATCATAAAAAAACTATAAAAATAAGCAATAAGCTACACTACTCCTAAAACTAGATGATTTTCACTGAGTGGTCTCATTTCTATTTATAACCGCGAGGGGAAGTCTGGTGCTTATCCTTAAGGTAAAAACCACCAATCATTCCAAAATTATTTATGGAAAACATCAATCTCAGCCAATCACCATTAAAATCGCCTTTGACCTTGTTCTTATCCCATATGCGTCATTTTGTCATTTTCGACCATAGGAAAGCCTCAAAAGCTGCCCACGCGGCATAGGCGTGTGTCAGAGATGGTGAGGACGTGTGTTGAAAGCATAGCAGAATGGGAGGAGTGGGTTTTGCTTATTTTGTGCATTCCGCCTTATCTCAGTGTTTTATTAAATTGTATTTTGAAAGTTACGGTCTTTAAGGGCGTTAAGGGGTAAAAGGGTAACTGAGTGGAGTTAGGGTTTGGGGATCTAACGGTTGTAAGGGAGACAGGGGACTTACCACGTGTTAGTCTCTAAGGACTAACGATGTAAAGTTCAGGGACATGTGGTGTAATAGTTTTAACAGGGTTATTGTTAAGGCTATTAGGCTCATTTGGTTTGGGCCGGGTTTATGGATTTGGGTTTGGACTTTTAATAAAAGGTTTAGGTTTATTATATGTGCTTTTTTGTTTTTTAACAAATAGCTTAATTGGTCTCGACTCGACCATTAACTTAGGTACGGGTGGCTAAATAAGATGCATTTTTCTGTCGGCTTTCAGTTTTTCCACCGCTTCCTTTCTCCAATGCGTACTCGGTTTTGTTGGTTTTGCCTTGTTTTTGTCTTTTTTGTGAATATTTGTTTACCTGACAGTAAATAAACACAAAACAAAGCAGATATTTGGCTTTTTTATGTTGTTTTTTGTCATTTTAAGATTGTTTTATTGAGGAAAAGGTATGTGTATTAAGCACTACCAGTAGTGTGTGCGTGGCTAGGAGGTTGTATTTGCATCACTAGGTACATGATTTCAGTCTTCAATGACAGAAATCATCTTTGGGATTCATGACAGTAGATGTATTGGAACCCGGTTTTGCCTAAGGGTAAGGAGGGTTCTTTCTTTTACCCTTTATCTTAACTTTACTTTTTCATTATTCAATCTATTCAGCGCTTATCGAGACTTATACTAGTACTTGTTGAGTTTGTTCCTCAGTACTAGCTCCACCTCAGTCGGGCCACATTTTGATATCTCACTTTTTTTCTTTTGTATCTTACTTAAGGACATTTACCTATTAGGGATTTCATGGGTAAGATCCTTCGGTTCTGGTTGGATCATGGAGATTTGAATACTATATTAACCAACTTATAACTTCTTATATTTAGTTATCATGGTCGTCTTTCGGGTATTCCTACATTCGAAGCCAAAATATTGAAAAGTTAATTAAAAGGCTCCCCCTTAAATGTGATCGGTAATTTAGTAATGGCTAGTGTGGAGTGGTCCATTTTATTGATACATTTCAATACAAGTAGATTCAGTTTAATCATTTTTCTCCATTATCCAAAATGTTGTTCCATTGATATTGTGGATATTCGAATTTGATTAAAGTTAAGCCGGGGGACATAAATGTGTTACATTTTCTACGAAATTTTAATGTCCCTTAATATTTGAGGGTAAATAAAGATAGTTCTAGTACACTAATTTGAAAAAAAAATTGAATTTACTAAGGAAATTCTTTGAAAATTTTGTACTCGAGCATCCTTATCACATACTGTCTACATACATTATACAAATTCACAAGTTTTAATTATGTACGAGGATTGACCTTTTATGTTAGGGACATCACTATGATAAATCATACTCTCCTTCTGCAGCAGTCAATAACGTCACCATCAGTACGGTTCTCCACCAAAATGTCTCCAGCTTCGCATAATCCTTTTTTTTTTAGGCTGTTATCATTGTTGGATCTTAGGCTCCTGCTTTTTCTCTGTCATTTGTCTCCAGAATAAGTCTAAGGCAGATACTTCATCACAGAATTCTTTAGAGATCATCAAGAGCAGTAATCCCCGAACATTCAGTAAGTTGTACACGTCACTAAACCTTGTGTAGATCATCATTAGCATCATCTGTCCTTCTTGCTAAATTGTGTCGTTTCATCAATACTCATCAATATGTTTCTTATTGTCTTTGTTTGGTAAATGGAACTCTGGGATTAGAGTCTGTTGTATAAGCATTTACCTTCGTTTAAGATTGATATGGACGTATCGCGCTTTGTGAGGGTGAGCCTTTTTTGGTAAATTTTGACACCATTAATTGAATATCTTCCACCGCCTTTTGTATGAACAATGCTTTTGTAAACTTTGCAAGGAGACATTTGTAAAAGCTAGGGTTTTCCACAGTGAGATTTGTCAATTTGCCTGAACTAATGAAGAAAGCTTCTTTTTATGTCTTGAATGCGAAGCCTGTTGAAGTCGCCTTCTTTGAATTTGTACAGCTTGTCATCATCTCTACGAATAGTGATCCAATCCAGATGCTTGTAATTGTGCCATTCGACTATTTGAAGATTTGTGGACACAATGATTTGTTGTTTGGGAGTAACATCTTGGAGCAGATTCTTGTTAGTAGCAATCCATGAATGTTGGCATTTTTGACTCCAATGTGAGATTCCCCAGAGTGCATGTTTGTCGTAGCTAATGGCACTGGACATCCACATTGTGTTAGGGACCAAATCTTCAATATTTGATATTCCGTACTCTGCAGCCTTGGTCTTCGTCATTGAAGTTGGTATATGTTCGGCTTGAGGACACACCACTCTAGATACATAGGTCGTGGTTGAGAATTGATCGAAAGGTTGTCGCGAGAATAGAGAATTAGGTATCAATGTTAGAGGCTTTCGCAGATCATGAGGATATTGCTGACCTTTAGGGTTGTTCCAGTCTAATTGATCAGTGGTTGCCTTGTAGACTTCTTCAAAGAAATATTCAAGTTCCACCAGACTCTTGCATGATCCTTTCATTAGCTTAAATGTTGAACCGACTAATAATTCAGGAGTTAGAGTATCAACTTTAAGTCGGTTCATCACAAATGCAAAGAAGTCAAGGGGGTGTCCATCAACTAATTAAATGACTCATGCGGATCTTCCATCTGGGCCAAAGAGCTTAGCCAAGATTGAACAGGTCCATGAGCATCAGGAAAATTCTTGTTCCAATCATGATCAGGAGTAGGAGGTTTTGCTGGTTTTTGAAACCAATCAGGATGCTGAAAGGTCTCTTCATTAGGATGATCTTCAGTAACTCCTATTTTGAACTCCTGATGTGTGGGTTCTTCTAAATCTTTGGCAGTGTGCTTTGGCTCATCTGCTTGAGCAGACTTGCCAGCAGACTTGTGATGAGATTTGGACCCTTCAGTTGACTTGCCAGTTGTCTTGAAGGTTTTTTCCTTTGGTGCACTGGTAGACTCTGGTTCTTTTCTAGCTCTTCTTCTCTTAGACCCCCGGTTTGATCCAGTGGAGGGTTCTTTGTCTTTATCCTCATCATCTCTATGTCTTTTAAACGAAATAGTATCTCCATAAATGTCAAGTATGAGTTTGTCACTTTTGTAAGCGTCAACCAATGCTTTGTAGATATTCTTTTGTTCATTAGATTTGTGGATTGACTTATTGCTCTCCATCTTGTCTATGAGAATCTTCTTCATCTCTAATTCAGATAGGTTGGCGGCTATAGCATGAGATGTCTTAGATTCATTGGATGAACAAGTCAGAACCTCAGCTTCAAGTTGTTCATTGATAGTCTTCTCAATTTTTGGCAAAATCTTAGAGACTTTAGCTTTAACTTGTTCCTTGACTTGATCCTTGATTATTTTCTTAATGTTATCATCAAGTTTGTTGAGGAAGTCTGCATTTTCAGCTTGGGCTTCATCTCTGAGTCTTTCGGATTGTAAACTGCAGTGTTTGGGGCTTCATGCATCTTGGTGGAAGGTGTACGCATCACATGCGAGATGAAGAGAACTGCTACAGCAAATTAGTTGTTGATTTAAACTTGAGGAAAGTTGTTTTCTAAGTATTTAGTCTACTGCGTATTAAAACCTCGGATAAAGAGACCAAATTAGGAACGAGTGAGCAACTTGGATCGTTGGTGGTTATGAGAACTGAGTGATTTGTTGTGATGTGTGATGAGAGGACGTGGGTGGTGGATGGACGAGTTGTTGCAGTTAACGAGGTGTCTTAGAATAGTAGTAACGGATCATCGACTAGTGAAGTTGAACCGTGTTTGATTAAAATAAAGATCAATTACCTATGTCTAGACTGGGGTTGAGCATGTTTGAAACGAAGACAGATGATACAGAAGAACTCTGTTGTTGACCTTCTGGATTGACCAGAGTTATGATCACATAAGTGTCTTCTATTACTTGAGTAGTTTGACGATCTGCGTTGAGCATATCTGTCATTTCAGGTTTCTCTTTCCTCCAGATTGAGTTCACGTCTTGAATAATGCATCACTTCTACTTCTTCATTTGTTTTTCTTCTTTATTCATTTAACTCCCTCAACATTTGCATCTTGAATTTTCTTCATCATGTCTTATCATGTGGATTCCAACATGGAAGGTTGTTTGAACACGAGGTCAAGTAATCTTCTCTATTTATCTTTTCATCATTGAGTGGATGAACTTGGGATGAAACAAAGTATCACTAAATGTCTGAATCTGTTTGCCTTCACTTATACTAGATGGCTTCATCATCATTTGTTCTCATATGCCTGTTCATCTTATCTCGGGTCTTGGGATTCAAGCATTGTCATTATCATCATCATCATTTTCATCATCATCATCATTCACGGCTACTTCATCATCATCCTTTTCTTTACTGGACTTCTAAGAGATTTGCTCGTCATTAGATCCATATGTTGGTACATCAGGAACCCCTAGTATATCACTAGTTCCTTCATCTACACCTAAAAGCCGCTGGCGTGAGGTGTGAGTTTGTATTAGGATTCTTTTAGTGGCTAGCTTCATTTGTTCTGCTTCAGTTAAAGGCACTAGTAGAACTCTTAGACCTTTTGCTTTAGATGTCTTTGCAGGTTGCTTTTCTTTGCAGTTTTACGCGCCTTTGCAGATGATTGAGTCTTTTGCCTTTATTGAGAGTCTTTGAATGTCAGTCCAACCTGCTTCTTCTTTTTACATTGCTTTAGTTTTTGGGTAGTTCAGTCCTAGCATGACATGTATTCTTTGTAGGATTCAGATATCTTTGATGGCGTCATTCGTCAATTCAGCAGGCAAAATGGCATACATACAGTATGTGTCCTCATGCTAAAAGATAACTTGATCACCTGGTTCGAAAACATGTAGTCATCCTGGCAACGTGCAATTTACCTTGTTCCTTCTTGGATAGATTGATCTTAGTCATGAAGAAGTTGATGATGATTCTAGTGACGCTTGAGGGTAGTACATCACATTATCTCGTAACAATCTTGAGTCTCTACTTGTTAAACAAGTCCTCTCAAAAGGTAGGCATATCGACATTCTTTTCTTATGGTACCTGCCCCAAAGGATTTGAACTTGAGATAGTCGAGACTTTCATACCAGTACTTTTAACACTCTCAGACACTTGTTGTTAACCGCAGCAAATGATCTCCAAGGGTTGATGCACTTCGTTGACATTGACATTGGTGACTTTTTTTTTCTCCTGTGACTGAGAATCTTGAGAATGTTTTGAGAATTGCATTTCAAAGAGGGTAGTTTCCGTCGAATTGCTGATTAGGGCGGTTAGGGCATATTTGGAAGCATCTCTCTGAAAAGTACTCAAGATTCACCTATGTTTTCTTAATTGTTCATCTTGAATGATGGAAGTGATTCTGAATGTAGCAGTGCCTAACTCTTGCATTGTAAATTTTAGAACATCAGCTGTGATTGGAAATGCCTTGTAGAGGGAGTGAGTTTCAAAACATTCTAAATCATTGAAAGAGTTGCTTCTTTGGAGTAGGTCAGAGCTAACACAAGGATTACCTTTTGCCAATCTTGGATCACGATTGGCAGGAGCGGCTAAAGCGTCATCCAATGCAATTTATTGATCTCTTGTGATGTCCATAGTTCTGCTTAAAAAAATCAATACCGTTTTTATATATAACTAAGTTTATATATAACTATATAGACCTTTTATGTGAACATTTTATGTTTTATCATGATGTGAACATTTTCTTAAGTATTAGACCTCTAAGTCTTTTAGCACTTGGAAAGATCTATTCCTTTGAATGGCAACTTAGATAGACTTATATGCTTAAGGGGTTAAGGTAACCTTTTTGACAATTTAGGAATCGTGGTTTTTCTAACTAGTAGAGAATTTAGATAACCTAAGTTGTATATTAGTTAACCTTGATTTTACCTTGCTTTTAAGCCTAATTTAACTTAATTAGATAGGACATTTAACCAATTTTAATTAGCCGGTCATCATGAAAAAGTGAAAGAGTTAGTGAAGCTATTGGAACTAAACCAAATGAGTTATTTAAAGAGCTAGAATAAGTATTTCCTGATGAAGATGGGGAATAGTCTGGGGAAGCCGGGATATAGTCCGGAAAGTTAGAGGAAAAAGCATCCTCAATATCGGAAGTAGGGTGATTGGGAGAAGACATCACTCTGTTAACAACCCAGCGGTAAATAAGATAAGTTATTTATATAATAGTATAATATTTATGTATTTTTACATACTATTCAGGAGATGTAGTGACACGGAGGACTTTCTTGGATGGAAAAAGAAAAGTAGTTATAGTTAAGGTTTCAACCTTGTTCTCTATAACCGTGGCTCTTAATACCAATCTATAACACCCCAATTTTGACAAGTATAGCAGCGGAAGCTAATCTAGGGTATTACTTCATAGTATAACAGTCATAATCATATAAAACAACTCATAAAGAGACGTTTTTGGAAAATTTAGTTATCATTCATTTATTCATCAGAGTTTTACAAAAGAGAGAGGTCACAACATCTAGAAACATAAAGTTTGAATGATAACAGTTTAGCCATCTTCAAGTCCGTGCCACTCCATACCATGTGATGCTCAATTACCTGAGATAAACATGCTAAAAAGACCAACACAATGGTTGAGTAAAATTCATAGGTTTATGGTAAACAGTTTGAATACAAGTTCAATAGTGGGTTACGCTGTTATACACCTATAAGTGTAATAATTGCAATAAGTACAATTATTATAGAAACCAGTATTATTGCCCTAAGCTCATGACACCGAGACCTTGAGATAATCAATAATCACAAGAAGTTTCCCCAACGGGTGCCTTTGCCAAACACCCACATAGTGATTCAAATGAAGTGCGTTTGGTTACCAAAAAGTATAGGTACACCAACAGGGATGTTCAGTCCTAAATAGATCTATTCACAGCATTCGCGCTTACTCCGAAAAGTAATTAACGGTTCATGATAGTGGGGTCTTAATGGCAAAAGTAAGGACTTAGGCAATAATATATCAGGATAACATATAGTTGGAAAAACACTCGTATTCATGGTTTATAGCATGTATCCCCCTCGCGGGTTTATGAAAACATTAGAAGATTTAAAATGCGAGGCTATGAACTCACCTTAACAGGGAAATCTGATTGATGGCAAAAGTATATCAAGTGAAAGTAACGGCCTCGTCACGCAACCTGGGGTAATATGTCAAGTCTTAGTGTGATGGTTTATGTTTCAAAACTTCATAAAGTTTAACGTATTACTTTGATTTATTAATTTATGGAAATATTGTATCACTGTTCGGGCTATCATAATCCAGAGGCCATGTAGTATCGTTTGAGGAGTCAGGGCACTTTAAATCGTAAACCCAGCAAACTCGTCAAAACAAATACCCAAATGGAACCCCTCACATGAAATTCCCTAGTAACGTGATACGATAAGATTTTAAGTTTCTTCAAAAGCTAGTCGATGATAAATTACGTTAATTATATAACGTAATTGTTTTATAATGCGTCGATCGTTGATTAATAGCGATAAATGTATCGGGTTTTAATAAAATCGAGTCTTATAATATTAATATATATTTTTATAATTTATATAAAAATATTATATTTTATATTTTTAAGTTTGCAAAAATGGCAATAAATACCCTTGATTTATAAACTTTTACAAATTTAGTCCTTTATATATAAAGTATATATAATTTAATCCTTTAACTTTAGAACTTGGAAAAATAGCCCCTTGTAGTTATAACTTTAGGAAAATAACATTTTCAGTCCCTCTAGTTATAAATTTCAGAAAGTTACGATATATACCCCTATGCATGAAAACATTTGCAAATCAAGTCCAAAATTCATAATTTTGATATTTTTGAAATCCAAAAGAGTTTTGCAGGTCATGGCTTATTAGAATAAGCTAAAATAAGTAGAGTTTATGAGCTTATAGCTTATGGAAAGGGCTTGTGAACTAGAAAATCCAAAACGGGTTCGTTTGGTTTAGAAAAATCAACCCGATGGGTTTAAGCTTTTAAGACACGATTTAAAGTTTATAAAAGTGATAATAGAGCTTATTAGAATAGCTTATCATAACAGCTTATGACTTTTGCTTATAGATTTTATAAAAATGAGCTTTTAGGGTTTTAGGGTGCGTTTGGTTTTAGGAAAAACCAAACCGAATGGGTTATGGTTCAAAGCTTCTAACAAGAGCTTATATATGATCTTAGGAAAGCTTATTAAAGATTTAAAACAGAATATTAGCTTATTGAACAATATTTTGAGCTTACTTGAGCTTATAAGGGTCGAATGGGCTTATTTGGGTTCGAACGCCTAAGAAATGAATCAAGGACCTTCTTTTCTTGTTTCTTGGCTTTAACTTGCTGAGTTCTTCCTTTCTTCTCTTCTATTTGATCTGCTTTGATCTTGTTAGAACTCCATTTGAGTGTGTATTGAAGTTTTGAGGTGTGATTTGAAAGAGTGTGTATGTTTCAGTTTATATAAGGTTCGAATGGGCTTGGTGCCTAAGTTTTGATGTTTGATTAGTGTCCTAGCTAGTTGAGGTAACTAAGGAGGGCAGATATGGTGATTCTTATAACCTAGGAAGAAGCTGGAATGGTGGAGGGGTGGGTGAAAGTCAAGGCTAACAAGGAGGTGATAACCACCTGGAGCCCTAAGTTGGTGAGTGTGATGATGTAGTGTGAGGGAGGTGCTAAGGATGGTTGCTCTATGAGTCCATGAGTGATGCAATAGTGGTGCTTAATGTGCTTGTTTAAGATTTAGGGGCGTTTGGATCAAGGTATTAAGATTTTAGGGGTTTTCGGTATAAATAGGTTTTCGATATAAGGTTTAGTGTAGAATTAATAATAATAGGTTTAGGATTAAGGTTTAGTGTTAGGATTAGGGTTTAGGATTAAGGTTTGGGGTTTAGGATTAAGGTTTAGGATTAAAATGAAATTAGGGTTTTAGGGTTTTAGATTAGGGTTTAGGTTTTTAGATTAGGGTTTTAAGATGATTTAGGGTTTAGGTTTTTAGATTAGGGTTTTAAGATGATTTAGGGTTTAGGTTTAGATGTATGATTAAAGTTGTGAAAATTATAATATTTTTAAAAATCAATTAAGTGTTTTGTATGTTGTGTTTTAAAAGGTGGGTAAGAAATTAGAATAAAAATTGGGAGGGGAAATGGCAAAAAGTTTTGTAATTGTGGTTATGGATTTTGTATATGAGCTTAATGTCGTTTTATACTTAACTTGGAGGGCGCTCGTTATATTTCAAATGTTGTTCATTGTATACTTTATGCACATGCTTGAAGGCTTGCACATTCATTTATATGTAATACATTACATAGTTAATTAGGGTTTTGATATCAAAAGTTAAACGATAAAGTTTGTTTAAAATAACGTTGTAAAATGGTATGTTTATAAATGGATAATGTACTTGGTAAAAATGATATTAAGATATAGACTTAACATATTAGGATGTTTACATGATATAAACATAGATATAGATGGCATAGGTAGGTTGCGTGAGCTCGTTACTTAGAGTATCAAGTTATACGTTGCATAATGAGATAATCAAAAATTCTCCCTCAAAAAGTGGTAAATTATAATAGATGGATATTACAGTGCATATAATTTAATAGATGGGTAATTACATAGATGAAATTTATGGGTTGTTATATTCTCCCTCCTTTAAAATAAATCTCATCCCGAGATTTTGTTGGACGCCGGAGTGATGTTTGAAAACAGATGTGGATACTTAGCACGAATTTGATCTTCGCGTTCCCATGTAAATTCTGGTCATCTTTGAGTTTCATCTACTTGACTAAAGGAATACGACTATGTTTTAGTTACTTTGACTTATCGATCATAATCCCACTGTTCTTCTACATAAGTTAGTTTTGTCATCAGCCGAAGCTCTTTTATTGGAATGATAAGGGATTCGTCAGATAAGCATTTCTTTAGATTAGAAATGTGGAAAGTATTGTCGACATTCCTGAGCTCTTTAGGAAGCCTAAGTTTATATGCCACTGGACCAATCCGTTCAAGGATTTTGAATGGTCCAATGTATCGAGGATTAAGCTTTCCTCGTTTTCCAAATCGGATGACACCATTACGAGGTAACACTTAACATAACACAATCACAACTTGATAATTTCTAAAGACGTGGACATCTTATATTGGCAATAAAAAAACTTCTCTGCCCGTACGCTTGCAGCTTGTAAGCGTGTCGAATTTGCACTATCTTTCAGTGGTTTTCAGAGGATTATTCTTGTGTCCGCCGTAAGTTGAACATCTCCAACTTCGGCCCGCAAAACAGGTTATCTGTACTTTCCGACCATGAAAGTCCTCAAATGGGGCAGTAGCCTTAATACTGGCATGGTAATGTTATTGTAAGAAAATTATACTAATGGTAAGGTGTCTTTCCCATCTTTGCCAAAATCAAAAACCACATGCTCGAATCATGTCTTTTGAGTTATTGAAGTGTTCTTTCACTTTGTCTATCGATTTCAGGATGATATGCCGTACTCATGTCTAATTGAGTACCCAAAGCATTCTGTAATGATTGCCAGAATCTAGATGTAAAATGACTGTCATGATCCGAGATGATAGATATTGGCACTCTATGCCAGGAGACTATTTCTTTGATGTATAACCTTGTAAGGATTTCCATATTATCTGTCTCTCAGGTAGGGAAGCAATATGGGGGGAGTGGAGGGTTGGGGGGGGCGCTGTGTAGACTACTGCAATGCAACATGTAGTTAGGGGTGGGCAAATTTGGAAAGAGCTATCGACCCCAAATGGGGGTAAAAAAAAAAGACACAGATTGTGTCATGTCCATTTGAGGTTCTAGGTAGTTTTGTAACGAAGTCCATCATTATTCTCTCCCACTTCCATATAAGAATCTCCGGTTGTACTAGTAAGCCAGATGGCTTCTGATATTCTGCCTTAACTCTAGAAATGTCAAACATTTGCCAACATATTTTGCGATGATTGCCTTCATGTTAGGCCATAAATAGAGTTTCTTTAGATCCTGATACATCTTGTCAGAACCTGGGTGAACATAATACTTTGATTTATGGGACTCATGCATGATTAAGTCTCTCAGATTACCAAAAAGTGGTAACCAGCTTTGGTTTTTAATACAACGAGTTCCATCAGGACGTATTTCAA
This sequence comes from Tanacetum coccineum, assembly GCA_026074375.1. Taxonomy (NCBI): domain Eukaryota; kingdom Viridiplantae; phylum Streptophyta; class Magnoliopsida; order Asterales; family Asteraceae; genus Tanacetum; species Tanacetum coccineum. The sequence goes on along the minus strand of BQNB010010583.1, from coordinate 44,557 downwards.
ATGCTTTGTCCATTCCTCGTAAGTTTTCAGCCTTGATGTTTTCTTCCTTGAGTGCTTCAGTTTGAGCTTTGAGAATTTGTGACGGTAATTTTGGATGAATGGTCATAACAATTGATCTAACTCAGAGTGGTTTGATTTGTTCCTTCCGACTTAAGGCATCTGCTACGACATTTGCCTTTCTAAGATTTTGAGTTGGGGGGGGGGAAAATTTCACAATCATAATCTGCTAGCAATTACTAGCCAACGGCGTTGTCTCATGATCAACGACTTATTATCATGATATGTTTGAAGACTTTATAAGTAGTGAACACAGTACATTTGAGGTGCCGATACTCTGTAATAGTGTCTCCAAATTTTAAGAGCGAACACTACTGCTCCTAATTCGAGATCATAAGTGGTATAGTTTTCTTCATTAGGCTTAAGTTGTCAGGATGCATATGCAATAACCTTTTCTCTTTGCTTTAACACCGCTCCCAAACCTTGATGGGATGCATCACAGTAAACAACAAAATCATCATTTCCTTCTGGTAATGCTAAGATGTGAGCTGTTCACATATGCTTCTGTTTTAAGTAGTTGAATAAGCCGACTCTTTGTCTTTTTTCCCCACAATTATACTCTTGTTTTTTCTCTGGTCAATTCAGTCAAAGACTTTGCAATCTTCGAGAAATCTTTAATAAATCTCTGATAATAGCCAGAAAGTCCTAAGAATTAATGTATTTCTGTAGGTGTAGTAGGAGATGTCCAATTCTTAACTGCTTCAATCTTGGTAGGGTCTACATGAAGTCCTTGACTATCAATTAAGTGTCCAAGAAATTGCACGATACGAATCCAAAAATCACACTTGGAGAACTTGGCATACAACTTCTCTTTCTTTAGTAATTCTAGGATTATTCTCAAATGATTTGTGTGCTTTTCCTTCTGTTACGAGAGTAGCTAAGAAATATCATCGATGAATCCCAATTACGGATTTTTCCAAGTATGGTTTACACACAATACGTTTCCATGAGATCCCTGAATCCAACAGGTGTGTTTTATTAAAACCAAATGGGCATCACTTGAAATTCATAATGTCCCGTAATCTTGATGTTAAAGCATCTTGGAAATATCTTCATCCCTGACTCCAGTTGATGATAAGCCTGAACTTAAGTCAATCTTCGAGTAGACACTCCGTACTTAAATTGTGCAAATAAGTCACAATCCTGGTAATGGGTAAGCGATTCTTTATTGTAAGTTATTCAAGGGCTCGTCGTAATCGGATACACATTCTGAAAGAACCCCGTCCTTTCTTTTTGACAAACAAGACAGAGCTCTCTAGGTGAAGTACTTGGTCGTATAAGAAACGTCGGTCTGCTAATCTTAAAAGTTGGTTAATAGTTCCTTGGCATTTTTTAAGAGAGCTGATCTTAAAAAGGTGCTCGGGCCCCCCTACAGTGCTGTTACCCTAAGAATTAATTGATTTAGGAATTTCAAGCTGTGCATTGGAACGAATGGAGGAAGGCCAGGTAGATCTTCAGGAAAAACTTCTGGGAATTCTCTAACTAATGTGATATCTTCTAGTCTTTCCTCGTCCGACTTCTTCTCCATTACTTGGATCACGAAAACTTGACAACCTCGGGATATATACCTTTCGGTTTTTATACAGGATATGAGATTTAGTTGGGTTTTACTTTGGTCACCTCGAATGATTAAAGTTTCACCTTTGATGGGGATGTGGATGACTTTCTCGTCACAGATAATTCTAGCATGATACTTGGATAACCAATCCATACCAATGACGACGTCAAAACTACCGAGTTATTGGCATAAGATTCAATTTTCAAAAGGTAGTTAAGACAAGGTCAGTGTGTTTTGCAACCCTGGATAACAGTGTTTGTGCTTACTGAGGTTTGCCGTCAGCCATTTTGATCTTGTAAAAGGTATCTATTGTATGGGTGGAATATTACATAGAGGGCAAGAATAATGGATAACGAAGCTTTCAATCGCTCTAAAATCAAATAATAGCTCTAGCTAGATGTTGTTTAGAAGGAGCATACCTTGACTACTTTGGGTCATGGTAACACATTCCTATCCCTCACATGTAGGCCTCTTCCCTGGGCATTATTGTTGGTGTCTTCCGCACTTGGATTTGTCATAAATGCCCTTTCCTCTCCACCATAGGGCATGACAAGTAACTGTCATAGGTAGCAGATTACTTCCAGTGGCTGGCCCTTTGTTTCTACAATTCTTGGTCAGATGGTCCACCTTGTTGCAAGTATTACACTTAACAGTGAAAGGTCCTATGTGATGCAGAGTGCATTTCTTACACAAGGGACGGTTTCCAGTATACCTATTGTTTTCATTTAGGGTGACAGCATAAGCCCTGAAGGTTTCCTGTCTTTTGTTCTGTTGTGGTTGGTGATTATTGTGGCGGTTATTGGTGTTGGTGTTATGGTAGTTGTTGTTGTTGTTGAAAGTTCTTCTGTCGTCAAACTTTCATTTGTGATCACTTGATACTTGCACTAGAGTGTGCTTTGTTACCTGATCCATTAGCCTCTGGGCTATGTTAATGGCTTCCTCTAGAGTTTGAGGTTTAGAGGCGGTAACATTCCCTTCAATACTTTGAGGCAATCCCCCGATGAAAACTTCCATCATTTTCTCAGAATCTGGCACCATAGTGGGACACAAGGTTTCCAATTCTTGGAATCTTCTCACATATGCCTTGAGATCATTCCCCTTCACAGTCAGATGGTAAAATTCGTCTTCCATATTTTGGACCTCAGTTCGGGGACAATACTTCTTTATCAAAAGCTTCTTAAATTCAACCCAGGTAATCTTGTAAGCTTCTTCTATCCCAATAGGTTGGGCAAAAGAATTCCACCAGGATAGAGCTTCTTCAGTTAAGGTACCAGTAGCAAACTTTACCTTGCAGTCTTCGGTACAGTTGCTACGGGAAAATACTAATTCGGTTCGCTAAAACCAGCGGATAAGACCAACAGCTCCTTCTGAACCTTTGAAGTTGATAGGTTGGCAGCTCATGAATTCTTTATAGCTACATTTTCTTTCTACAAGAGCTTCTCTTTCTCCGGTGTTCCTATTGGTATTGTTAGCATTTTCCATTGTTGCAGCTTGTGCTTCCAGAGCTGCGGTAACATTGTCAGCAACTAGTTTCCTGATGGCAGCTTGAGTCATGGCTGGTGCTTCAAATGTTGATGTCCTTTTGGGAGGCATTCTATCAACATAAGACAACACGTAATAAGAATGATATCACAATTCTTTCCTTAAAATGCTTAAGGTTCAAAAATAAATATTGTTATAATAGTGATATCATAGATACTTATTTGATATGAATTCTAACAAGCATCTTACTTATTAGTTTATTTTCTATGGGTCACGGTAAGATTCATAATGAAGACGAAGATGTAATATAGGACACAGGATGAATATGAAAACAATGAAGTAACAACGGGATCACCATTATATTATATCATAACAACTTGCCCTTTGTACTGTACATAGTCCAAAATTATAACAAGTGTTGTTATTTATACCCACCCTCCTGTGTCAAGGTTCAAACAAAAGCTATAACTATTAATCAACGTCTAGTAGTCTGATGGTCCTTCTTGCTTTCATAAATGCATTCCAGAAGACTTTCCCTTATCTGCTTGGTGCGAATCTGGATATCTTCGAGTGTATTTGTTCTAGATTTAGCAATCTGAACTAGCCAGAGAAATTTCGCTGTTATTTCCTAATTGCTTTCTTTGGAGTTTAGCAATTTGAGCACGAGCCTTTTGGAGTTCAGCTTCCAGATTGTCAAAATCTTGTTGTATGATCACCCGACCTTGTCCAAGACCTTCTACTTTATATTTTATGTGTTCACACACACAGGAAAAGGGGGGGGGGGGGGGCAAGAAAGAGTTTATCTAGAAGATTCAAATTTACCTCATTTGCTCCTCGTGAACTTCCAGGTTTCCTCAATTTGCTCCCTCGTTACGTTCCAGACTATCTTACGAAGAGCTTCTCTCTAATCTCAATTGCTTGAGGGTAGGACAGAAGTAAGAGGAGGATATCGGTCATGGCCTCGTTCCTTAATGGCAAATAATTCCTCAGAAGAAAGAATTCTTGAGGATTTAAAACATTGGAGATAACTTGAAAGATGGAGCAACAATAGTTGGCAGTGAATTAGGTGATTTTTCAGCATAATATCATGCATGACCTTCATATAGGTCATCATAAAAAAAGTTGAAAGAGTTGGGTGAAGCTATTGAACTAAACCTAATGATTATTAGATAGCTAGAATAAAGTATTTACCTGTTAAGCAAGGAACAAAGTCTGGGGAAGCCGTGATATAGTCATGAAATGTTAGAGAGAAAAAGCAGCCTCAATAGTGAAGTAGGGTGGTTGGGAGAAGACATCACTCTGTAAACAACCCCATTCGCAAATAACATAAGTGATTTATAATAGTAATTAATAGTTCTGATACTTTACTACTATTCGCGAGATTAGTGGCACTGAAAGACCTTTCTTGTAGGAAAAAAAAAGTGGATATAGTTAAGGTATTCAAATACTGATGCAACCATTTGTACTCAATAACTGTGGCTCTTGATAACCAATCTATAACACCCCCAATTTAAACAAATATAGCAGCCGAAAGCTATATGTGGGAATTAACTTCATGAGTATAACAATCATAATCATAGAAAACGAATCGTAAAGAGATGTTTTTGGAAAATTTAGTTATCATTCATTTATTTATCAGAGTTTTTACAAAAAAGAGGTCCCAAACATCAAGAAACATAAAGTTTGAATGATAACAATTTAGCCATCTTCAAGTCCGTGCCATGTGATGCTTAATTACCTAAGATAAACATGCTAAAAAGATCAACACAATGGTTGAGTGAAATTCATAGTTTATAAGTGAAAGTTAGTTTGAGATATAATTTCAATTGGTTACTTAGTTAACACCCATAAGTTGTAATATTACAAATGATACAATTAATTATAAAATCAATTATTATTAGCCCCTAAGCTCATGACAATAACCGAGACTATGAGATGAAATCATTAATCACAAGAAGTTGCCCCCACGGTTTCCTTTGCCAAACCACCCGCAAAGTGATATCAAAGAAGTGCGTCTTGGTTACCAGAAAAGTATAGTACAAACCAGCGGTAAGTTCATTTCCCAATAGATCTATTAACAGCATTCGCGTTTACTCCTAAAAGCAAATTAACAGGGACATGATAGTGGGGTCCTTAAAGGCAAAAGTAAACCTTAGGCCAATAATATATCAAGATAGCAAGGTTAGGGAAAACACCTCGTATTCATGTTTATAGCATGTATCCCCTGCATGGTATTATGAAAAACAATAGAAAAAGATAAAAATGCGAGGGCTATTGACTCACCTTAACAGAGGAAAAATTGATTGATGGCAAAAGTAAATTCAGTGATAGTAACGCGCTTCGTCCCGCAACATGGGTAATATGTCAAGTCTTAGTGTGATTGTTTAGGTTCAAACTTTACAGAGTTTAACATACATATTTTGATTTATTTATTTATGGAATTTTTATATCACTGTTCTTGCCTATCAAATTCAATATGTCAGCAGATCGTATTGAGGAGCCAGGGCACATTAAATCGAAACCCAAGCAAACTCCGTCAAACAAATACCCAAATGGAACCCCATCACATGAAATTCCCTAGTATCGTGGGGGGGGGGGGGGGATACGATAAGATATTAAGTTTCTTCCAAAGCTATCGAATGATGAAATTAACGTTAGATATATATCTAATTATAATTTATAATGCGTCGATCGATGATTAATAACGATTGATGTATCGGGTTATTATGAAATCAAGTTTTATATATTATATTTATATTTTTACAATTTATATAAAAAATATTATAATATTAATTTTTAAGTTTTTGCAAAAAATTGGCAATAATACCCATGATTTATAAACTTTACAAATTTAGTCCTTTATATATAATATAAGTATATATAAATTTAACCTTTAACTTTGAAACTTTGGAAAGATAGGTCCCTAAAGAGATATAAACCATTTGGAATAATGACATTTTTAGTCCCTCTAGTTAAAAAATTTTCATAAAGTTTTATAACGATACATACCCCTATGCAATAAACCGAAGCAAAACAAGTCCAAAAATTCCACAATTTTGATATATGTTGAAAATCCAAAAGAGTTTTTACCAGGTCAGCTTATAGAAAAAAGCTAAAATAAGTAGAAGTTTACAAGCTTATAGCATAATGAATGTGGCTTTGTGAACTATAAAATCCAAACGGGTTCGTTGTGTATAGAAAAATCAAACCCCAAGGGTTTAAGCTTTTAAGACACGATATAAAAGTTATAAAAGTGATAATAGAGCTTATTAGAATAGATTATCATAACCAGGCTTATGACTTTTGCTTATTAGATTTTATTAAAAATGACTTTTAGGGTTTTAGGTGCATTTGGTTTTAAGAAAAACCAAACCGAGTTGGTTTATGTTCAACGCTTCTAAACAAGATCTTATATATGATCTAGGAAAGCTTATTAAAGATTTAAAACAAAATATTAGCTTATTGAACAATATTTTGAGCTTACTTGAGCTTATAAGGATCGAATAAGGATTTTTGGGTTCGCACGCCTTGTAACGACTTTAAGGGCTTCTTTATCTTGGTTCTTGGCTTCAAATCTGCTTGTATCTCCTTCCTTGATCTTTCTTGATCTGCTTTGATCTTGTTAGAACTCCATTTGAGTGTGTATTGAAGTTTTGAGGTGTGATTTGAAAGAGTGTGTATGTTTTGGTTTATATAGGGTTCAAATGGGCTTGGTGCCTAAGGTTTGATGTTTGATTAGTGTCCTAGCTAGTTAAGGTGACTAAGGGAGGCTATATGGTGATTCTTATAAGCTAGGAAATAGCAATGGAATGGAGGAGGGGATGAAGTCACGCTAACCAATGATGTGACAAACTACCTTGGTGCCCAAGTTGGTTGACGTGGTGAAGATGGTGGTGTAAAGGGGAAGGTGCTAGGTGGTTTCCTTAGTAAGGATATGGTGATGCAATAGTGGTGCTTAGTTGCTTGATATAGAATTCGGGCGTTGGATCATGAATTGTTAAGATTTAGGGTTTTGGGTATAATAGGTTAAATGATACGGTTTTAGGGTTAGGATTAAGAATAATTTAGGGTTTAAGAATAAGGTTTAGTGTTAGGATTAGGGTTTAGGATTAAGGTTTAAGGTTTAGGATTAAGGTTTAAGATTAAAATGAATTATGGTTTTAGGGTTTTAGATTAGGGTTTAGGTTTTTAGATTAGGGTTTTAAGATGATTTAGGGTTTAGGTTTAGGGTTTAGAAGTTGTGCATTAAGTGTTTGTATGTTGTGTTTAAAAGGTGGTAAGAAATTAGAATGAATTTAGAGGGAAAATGGCAAAGTTTGAATTTGGGCTTCATGGATTTGTACATTGAGCTTAAATGAGTTTTACATTGACTTGGAGGGAAATTATATGTCAAATGTTGTGCATTGTACACTTGTACATATACTTGAAGGCTTGCACATTCATTTTATATGTATACATTACATATAATTATGGTTTTGATATAAACGTTAACGGATAAAGTCTGTTTTAATATAACGTTGTAAATGGTATGTTAAATGGATAATGTACTTGGTACAAATGATATTAAGATATAGACTTGACATATTAGGATGTTTACATGATATAAACATAGATATAGATGTCATATGTAGGTTGTGTGAGCTCGTTTACTTTAGAGATGCAAGTTACGTTGCATAATAAGATAAAGCAAAATTTTCCCTATAAAAATGTGGTATATATAATAGATGGATATTACAGTACATCTAATTTAATTGATGGATAATTACATTGATGAAAATTACGGGTTGTTATACCTAAAAACCTTAATCTCCTTAGATTCATGATTTTATGTGTATATAATGGCTATGTAGTTAATCACCATATAGGAAACCTATTTAACTTGTAAAATAGATTTTTACACTTGTTATGATTTGGTGTGCTTTTACACGTTATATGAATGTTAATATCATGTAAGAATGGATGTATAAGTATTGTACAAGTGTGATTTATGTATAAAAAGTATATATAAACAATTTACCTAAAAAGTATACTTATGAAAGTTAATGAACAAATAAGTATGTAGACTTATGGATCTTGTGATTCTTGGATAATCTTTGGACAAATCATGGACTAAGGACCCTAAGTATGTAGGACATGTGATATTAAGTGTTGTAATAGACTTGTAACAAGTGTACTAAACTAGAAAGTTACAAAATCAAGTTTAAACATGTTTTTAACAAACAAACCTCAAAGGGTCTGATCAAATTCGAATTTTAACATATTTATTTTATGATTTTATAAAATACTACATGTTACAAGGATCGTAGGCATATAAAGAACTTGAAAAACGAATTTATAACGAAGGAGATACGGCATTTGCAAGTTACGCGATAATAAACGCGTTTATAAATGAAATTTTATAAAAACATTAAGAATCATAATTTTTCTCAGATAGTAAATATTTTTAAAAGTCCAAAACATTAAGAATCATAATTTTTGGATCAATAACGAAGGAGTTATGAATTACGTAAGTTTACGATAATAAATACTTTTATAAAAATAATTTTAAAAAAGTTACTGTTCACATCAGATATATGTATTTTGAAAACATCATTAATTAGATAGAACTTTTAATTACGAATACGTACTCAAAAGAATCACTAAAATCAAAGCTAAAACGAATAAAATACGACATTTACGGGTTTACGACGATAAATTCTATAAAAATAATTTTATAAAAGTCCATGAACAGTAAAAAGTACTGTTCACTAGAGGACTCAAAATATGAAAATGTAATATTTTGATATATCTTTCTTATAGGAGAACGTGGACGTAAAAGAACGTACAAAACGGGCTTAAAACGGGAAAGTTACGTCGTTTTTACTAAAGTGGTATTTATAAATGTTTTTACTTTATAAATATGATTTCGCAAATGAAATTAGATGGTGATGTAGCTATATAGAATTATATACAGTAGTAGTTAATCAAGGTGCTTAGTACTTATACGACCTATGTTTAATTAGGTTGCATTCAGTCATCACCGTGACGCATTTTCTGTGATACTTTGATCATTCACCCATTTAAGGTGTGTTCATAGCCTCACGTTTTACAACAATTATGATTTACAAGTTTTGGGGTGAGAAACATGCATGGTTTTTATAATTGGACGCAAGTGTACATTTTATATTCAATCTGATTACGTGTTTGCCTAGGTAACAATACCCAGTGAGCCCATTATCATGAACTGTTAAATTACTAGATTGTAAGCGCGAATGTTAGAAATAGATCTATTGGGATTGACATCCCCATTCGGGTGATTGGCTATCACTAGATGAACGAACGTATACTATGTCAGATTTGGGATGTTCCGGCTTGAACATCATCAAGGGCAATGTAGGCAATTTTATATTGCAATTCATATATGTCGAGCTTCAGTATCATGAGCTTAGGGAAACGTAATTACATTTTATGATGTTTGCATCTGTTGCATTATCATGGGGGACATTTTGCGGTCCTACATTATACATTTAACAAACCTATGAATTCACCAACATTATTGTTGACGTTTTAAAGCAATGTTTTTCAGGAGGTCAATAAGGCACGAGGTGCAGGGGATACATTGGTGATTATGTTTTGGATGTCATTCATTAAAGATTTGGTCGCATTACATGTGTATATTTGTCATGGGCTAGAAATCTTTGTATTTTGAACAAGTAAAGTTTTGGGCTTTTGTAATAAACAATTTGCTAAATCTAATGTATCGATTTTAAACGACTTTTAATGGTCGTTCTTATATATATCTTGTGCTATTGATCTGTGATGTACCACCCTCAAACCCATATTCCGCTGCGACCCAATTTGGGGGTGTTACAGATTGGTATCAAGAGCCAAGGTTATAGAGAATTAGGTTAAATGTTTTTGCTGGACTATAACCGTTTTCAAACATTGCATTCATACAAAAGGGGTTTTCACAGGACACACATACACTACTTGTTTGCATTAATTAGTTTTACTAGATGCTTACATGATTCATATATGTGTTCATATTATAGTACGTACATTACTATAAAGGTCTTACATATATATACAAAGATGAGTTTACATTCTTTCACACATACTCTACAATTATTTATATAAGGGTTATTTATATAAATATTGGAACATTTCTTTAGGCAAGGTGGTACTATAAGCTCGTAGGTCCTAAACGCTATCTAAACATTAAGCTGTCAAATATGATATCTTACCATCATTCATTTATGCCATGAGCGCATATTCATATCTACCATACATCATCTTACAACACTCTATTTTTGGAGCACGACTAGGATAACTAAACTAATCTTATCTTATTACTCTTTCAACCTTAAAGAACAATGACAACTATTAATCATGGGATGAGTGTTGAGGAAATTGAGTGGGTCGTAGCCCAGCGGGTGGCTAGTGCTATCGAGGCTATTGCTATTTTATAAAAGTTAGTAAGCCAGACCAAACAACAAGAAGACAAGGTAGCAGAAAATGCTAGCAACAAGAGGAAGTGGGAAGGTAACCATAATGGAAGCTCGAGCCAACGAAACAAAGGGCATAAGGTGCCTAGAGTGCACACTACTAGGCCAATCAACAAGAAGGCATATGCTGGATCTCTACCTCAGTGCAACCAGTGCAAATTTCACCATAATGTACCGTGCACTGTAAAGTGTGGAAATTGCAAGAAAGTTGGCCACATAACCCAAAATTGTAGGACACCTGCTGTTACTAGGAATCAACGAACTTGCACCTGTTATGAGTGTGGAAGTCTGAGACACTACAAGAGTGAGTGTCCAATAGTGAACTTTCAGAACCGTGTTGACATAATTCATGGAAGGGTGATGACATCTAAGCCTGAGACTAGGCTAGATGCAACTGAATTTACAACTGAATTAATGGACAAAAAGATCAGCACTCTTGCTGAACGCCAGGCTGAGAACAAGAGGAAGTTGGATGACACTTCTAAGAACAATCAGAACCAACAACAGCCAAACAAGAGGCAAAATACTAGCAGGGCTTACACTGCAGGGCACGGGGAGAAGAAACATTACGACGGATCTAATCCGTTGTGTTCTAAATGCAACCATCACCACGATGGTCTGTGTGCTCCCAAATGCCACAAGTGCAACAGAGTTGGCCATCTGGCCTGTGACTGTAGGAGTTCTACAAAGGCCAATACTGCTAACAACCAAAGGGTCACTAGGGCAAGTCAGAAGGCTACTTGCTATGAATGCGGGAATCAAGGGCACTACAGGAGTGATTGCCCGGAGCGAAAGAACCAGAACAATGAAAACCAAACTGGAGGTACTAGAGCACGTGGAGTGGTGCATGTCTTAGGAGGAGGAGAAACCAATCAAGACCTTAACAACATTAAAGATGAGATTGAAGGTTAAAAGAGAAAGTTGTCTCGCTTTGCCTAGTAAACCCTAAGTTGGAACAATCTTAGACTTTATCTCATTAGGAGTTCTCGTTGTATTTCTATTAAATTTCTGTTGTATAAATGATTTCAAATTATCTATCAAATCATTGTGTTGTGAAAATTTCATTGTATTTTAATTCTCTACTCATTTATATAAGCCACTCCCATCACTATTATGAAACTATAACACTATTTTGACGAAAATGAGCATCGCATCGTTAGCCCTCAAATATACATAACCTGATCACATATGTATAATTCAGAAAGGACCATGCCATGCTGAGAGTGGTCACTTTAAAACTCCTTGACAAGAAAACAATTTTCTAATTATATCAAGTTGTGTACGTATTCATAGAACGTATTTATCACGAGGAACCAAACTATTAATCATAAGTAACTAAGTAAACTCTTACACCACCTTGTTATACAAAGTCGACATCATTTTATACAAAATCCTATGTCCAAAAGTTAAGACGCATCCCTAGTCACCCTAGGACGATCCACTAACAAGTTTACTCGCCATTAAGGAATATACCAATACACCATTTTCAACGTCTACGTAATGCCCTTAGGACTCGGTAGTTTCGACGTTATAATCGGTATGGATTGATTGGTAAAGTACCATGCTGTCATTGTTGTGACGAGAAGATCGTTCGTGTTCCATTCGGAAATGAGACGTTGATTATTCGTGGTAATGGATGAAACTGGGGAAACGAGACCCGATTGAACATCATCTCGTGCACTAAAACCCAAAAATATTTGCTGAAAGGATGTCCTATCTTTCTAGCACATGTTACTACAAAGGAGACTGAAGACAAGTCAAAAGAGAAGCGACTTGAGGACATACACATCGTCTGGGATTTTCCCGAGGTATTTCCCGAAGACTTATCGGGCATTCCACCGCCCCGACAAGTAGAGTTTCAAATAAATTTAGTACCTGGTGCTGCACCTATAGCACGGGCGCCCTATCGATTAACGTCGTCCAAAATGAAAGAGTTGTCGGAGCAGCTGAAAGAACTTTTTGACAATGGCTTCATAAGACCTAGTTTCTCACCTTGGAGAGCACCGGTCTTGTTTGTCAAGAAAAAGGATGGATCATTTTGAATATGCATCGACTCTCGGGAATTAAACAAGCTGACGGTGAAGAATCATTATCCACTCCCAAGAATCGACAATTTATTTGATCAACTACAAGGATCCAGTGTTTATTCCAAGATAGACCTGCGATCTAGTTATCATCAACTTCGAGTATGAGAGGAAGATATTCTGAAGACGGCATTCCAAACTCGGTATGGTCATTATGAGTTTCAAGTTTATGCATTTGGCTGACGAACGCCAAACCGGCGGTATCATGTGAGTCTCATAAATCGCGATGTGGCAAGCCATATTGGATAAATTTTGTGATCGTCCTTTATTGACGATATCCTTACAAACTCAAAGAACAAGCAGGAAACACGAAGAGCACCTTAAGTAATTTAATCTTAGATTTGCTTATGATAAAGAGAATTGTATGCTAAGTTTCTAAAAGTGATTTATGGATTCCCAAGGTACAAAATTCGTCGTCACTAATTAATAGTCAAGGCATTCACGTGGACCCCGTCAAGATCGAATCCATTAAAGATTGGGCATCTCCTAAGACACCAACGAAGATTCGTCAATTTTTAGGTCTTGCTAGGTATCACTGAAGATTCCTTGAAGGATTTTCAAAGATTGCCAAATCAATGACCAAGCTTACTCAGAAGAAGGTCAAGTTTGATTGGTGCGACAAACAAGAAGCAGCGTTTCAACTATTGAAGCAGAAGTTATGTAGTGCACCAATTCTGGCTTTACCTAAAGGAAGCGAAGACTTTATCGTGTACTGCGATGCTTCAATCAAAGGTTTGGGCGTTGTATTGATGCAAAGAGAAAAGGTGATTGCTTATGCATCACGCCAATTGAAAATTCATAAGAAGAAACTAACGACTCATATGAGTTAGAAACTTGGGGCAGAAGAGTTCGCATCCTAAAGATTTGGAGGCACTATTTGTACGGAACTAAGTGTACGGTGTTCACCGATCACAAGATTTTATAACACATTCTTAATCAGAAGGAGCTGAACATGAGACAACGTCGTTGGTTAGAATTGCTCAATGATTACGATTATGAGATTCGTTATCACCCGAGAAAGGCAAATGTTGTTGCTGATGCTTTGAGTAGGAAAGAACGAATTAAACCATTAAGAGTTTGAGCCTTAGTGATAACTATTGGCTTGGACCTTCCTAAACAAATCTTGAATGCTCAGACTGAAGCACGGAAACTAGAGAACCTAAAAAATGAAGATGTTGGAGGTATGTTGATTGAAAATTCAAAAGATCCAAAGAAACTTAGAACGGAAAAGCTGGAACCTCACGCGGATGGAACTCTATGCTTAATTGGCAAGAGTTGGTTACCATGTTATGGCGATCTGAGGACTGTGATTATGCACGAGTCCCACAAGTCAAAATATTCTATCCATCCGGGTTCTGACAAGATGTATTAGGACATGAAGAAGCTATATTGGTGGCCCAATATGAAAGCCGACATCGCCACCTATGTTAGCAAGTGTCTGACATGTGCTAAGGTCAAGGCTGAACATCAAAGGTCATTAGGATTGTTGGTACAACCTGAGATACCTCAATGGAAATAGGATAGAATTACTATGGATTTTATCACGAAGCTTCCTAAGTCGTCGCAAGGTTATGACACCATTTGGGTGATTGTTGACCAACTTACTAAGTCCGCAATATTTGTACCAATGAGGGAAACTGATCCCATAGGGAAATTGGCGAGAATGTACCTAAAAGAAGTAGTCACGAGGCATGAGATACCTATCTCAATCATTTATAATTGTGACCCTAGGTTCGTATCAAATTTCTGGAGGTCACTTCAGAAGGCCTTGGGTACAAACTTGGATATGAGTATTGCCTATCATCAAGAAACTGATGGACAAAGCGAGAGAACTATCTAAACTCTCGAGGATATGCTACGTGCGTGTGTGATCGACTTTGGAAATGGTTGGGTTAAACATTTTCCATTGGTCGAGTCTTCATATAACAACAGTTATCACGCTAGCATCAAGGTTGCACCATTTGAAGCGCTTTACGGTCGAAAGTGTCGTTCACCTGTTTGTTGGGCCGAGGCTGGACAAGTTTAACTCACTGGTCCAGAAATAGTGCAAGAAACAACTGAGAAGGTCATCCAGATCAAGCAGAGAGTGCAAGACACTCGTGATCGACAAAAGAGCTACGCCGATTTAAAGCATCAGCCAATGAAATTTCAAGTTAGAGATAAGGTTATGCTTAAGGTTTCACCTTGGAAAGGGGTCGTACGTTTTGGCAAACGGGGGACGTTAAACCCCAGATATGTTAGACCTTTCAAGGTGTTGGAAAAGGTTGGATCCGTTGCTTACAAGCTTGAGCTTCCTCAAGAGCTGAGTAGGGTTCACAATACGTTTCATGTATCCAACTTGAAGAAGTGTTATTCTGATGATCCATTAGCCGTTTCGTTGGATGGACTCCATGTTGATGACAAGCTTCATTTTGTTGAAGAACCCGTAGAAATCATGGATTGAGAAGTCAAACGGTTGAGGCAAAGCCGTGTTCTAATTGTCAAGGTTCGATGGAACTCCAAGAGAGGTCCTAAGTGTGGAAAACTAGAAGGGTGGTTGAATAGTTTACCGCTTTTTAATTTAAGGTTTTAAAGTGTTTATAAAAATTCTAGATTCAACTTTGTGTGAATTCAACACTTGCACAATATGAACAATATACTTATCTAAATAATTAATAGGATAGTATGAGAAATTAATGTAAGACAATAGATAAGAGTAAGAACAATCAAACCATAATGCGAGGATTTATAGTGGTTCGGTAACAAAGCACCTCTTCGCCCTACTCCACTCCTCGAGCACCTAACTCGAGAGTTTTCTTCACTATGTCAACAAGCTCCCTTATGGCGGAGAAAACCGTACACAACGTTGCTTACACCGATTTATGACACAAAGCTAAATGTCGAGTTCTAATCTTAGCTAGAACCAATCTATCACAACACGACTTCACTACTTGTTCACGACTTCACAACTTCATGACTTCTTCATAACTTCAAGACTTCTTCACAACTTCAATACTTCACTTCACCACACTACTTATATCACAACTATCTATCACTACTTGGTAAGATCACCATGATCTAACTATACTTACAAAGATTGTCAAGATCTAGCTACTACACACAAATACAAGATATACAATTGATTTACAAATATGTGATATGAATGCAACAAGGTTGCAATACACACTAAGGTGTAATACTTCTTCACTTGATGATGGAAGTATTCTTCTCTTGCACTTGAGGAATTAAGCTTGGATCACTTGGAAACAAAGCTTTATGATTAAATGATCAAAGGATTTTAATGAGATGTGTGGGCTGTTTTAGAACAGAAAGAATGAGTGCAAAAGGTGAGAAAATAGTGGGGAAAAGTCCAGTATTTATAGGACAAACTGGAGGAGCGTCAGTCTATGGGCGGTCCCCTTAAATAGGTGGGCGGTCCCCTTAAAATTAAGGGGGCCGCCCTAGACTGGGCGCTCCCCATTTTGTCCTTTTGTGTAGGGAGAATTTTCTGGAACTTTCTAGCCGTTTTAGGTCCGAAAATTTGAATTTCAAAATGTTTATTTTGAATAAAACATTTCTTTTAATTGTAGAAAATGTTTTGTAATGTTTATAAAAATGTTTACAACATTTTATAAAAGTGTGAGGTTGAATAAAAATTTCCTTTGATAATACAATGCATTAAGCATTTATTTATTCATACCTTGAAGTGATATAATTTTTGAAATGAAATTTTGCTACTAATAACTTGTTTACGTTTAATTTTACATTGAAGGTTTTTATATTTTGTGATTATCAAAACGTAAAGATGTGAAAAATATTAGTAATGCTTTTAGGCATTATATTTTATCAACAATCTCCCCCTTTTTGTTGATTACAAAATTTAAACTTATTAAATGTAAAATTATTTTTAAACAAGTATTTAGTGAGTTTCATGTCATTTCTCTCCCTTTTTGTAGAATCAAAAAGGCGTCGTCGAGGATTGCTAGTAAAGTCGACAGAATAAATGCTCCCAC
Organism: Tanacetum coccineum; assembly: GCA_026074375.1. Lineage (NCBI taxonomy): Eukaryota > Viridiplantae > Streptophyta > Magnoliopsida > Asterales > Asteraceae > Tanacetum > Tanacetum coccineum. The sequence continues at coordinate 27,900 of BQNB010010583.1, read as the reverse complement.
TTGATGTGTGCTCCCCCTCGTTCGAGGGCATCAAGGAATCGAGCTATGGTTTCTTGGCTACAAAAACGAGTTAGAACAATACAAATATTTCTAACATGTAGCAAGAAGGAAGGAAAAATATGGCAAGTGCAAGCAAACATCAAAGCAAAAGATACTTCATTCATTTAGGACAATGTGTGTGAACAACATACAAGCATTCATAGATAGCCATAGAATGAATTTTGACTTGCTTGCGACACAAAAGGGTTTGACCATTATTTAGAGGCAAGTAACGAGATTAGTTGGTTGGAGAGTTTGGAGCGGAGGCGGTTGTAGAGGGATAATCTCTTTGAACTCTAGGTGGTGGATGAGGTCGAGTGAGAAGGAATTCAATCCAATTGATATTCTTACTTAAAGCAAGGAATTGTTTTTGGGTGAAAATGCAACAAGGGCAATACACAACATGAGTTTTAACTTGGTTAATGTTAAGGGTGTGTGGTAGGTTTGGAGAGTAAGGTGATGAGGGAATGATGTTTTTTTGTTGAGAGAGATGCAAGGCTAAGAGGTTTGATAGGTCTTGTAGTTGATTAATGTCGTCAACTAGGCTTTCTCTACTTGGAGATAGAGGTGGTGTGTGTTGAGTTTGGTTGTCACTTTTTTACTGGTGGAGCTTGAGTCTGAGCACACATGTGAGTTGGTGGTGTGAGCAAGAAGTGGATTAGGTTGGTGAGACAACTTGTGGTGATGTTAGGTAGTAGTGTCCTTGATGTAAGGATTTGGTAATGCTTGATTGGGGTGATTGTTTTCATGATGAGGAGTGAGTGGTTTTGGCATTGGTGTAGGTGAATTTGCATTGAGCACATTAGATGTGTTGCAAAGTTTTGGTTTCATCCTCTAAATGGGTTTTCACACTCATTTTGGCTACCATTGATGGTTTGGATGTGGGTTTGTTAGGAGATGTCATTGGTGAGGATGATTGTGATGATAATGGTTGAGGATGTATTTATAGAGGAGGAAAGGTTTAAATTCAGAAAAATGCACATTTAAAGGATCAAATCCAAGAAATGTTTGTGAATTTAGGGAAACAATAGCTAAGTCTAGAGGGTATTTGGTCAAAAAGGACGAAAAATACTGTTTTACCCGTGTCATACTAGGGCGGTCCCCTTAATTAGGGGTCGGTCCCCTTAATTAGGGGTCGGTCCCCTTAAAGATAATGGGGCCGCCCGTATGAATTAAGGGGGCCGCATACTGCTATTTCTCAGATTTTCCAAAAATCGATTTTCAGCAAATTTTGTGTGAGGGTTTCTGTTTTGGTGGTTAATTTGTAGCAAGTCCATCCTTTTATGGCAATTAATATTTTTAGCACATAGCAATTAAGCATTCAACATTCTACATATGTATGACAAGATGTAGGATAAAACTATTTCACATAATTTTGGCATATACTCATATATGAATAGAAGACCAAAAGAGTGAAGAACATATGAAATAGTAACTAGATATAATGCACAAAGAATTTTTCTTGACAAGAGGGTTAAGTTAAAAACGAACCAAACTTTTGTGCAAACACTAGTGTGTGCCTAAGTGCGATAAATGTGAAGTAGCGATTATTTCGACACTAAGACATGTAAAACTTAAGAAATAATTCAAATGCTCCTTGATTTAATTTTGCTCAACCAAGATTGTCGAATATATATTAGATTAAATACTTTTGACAACAAGTAAGAGAACATTATGCATATGTAAAAAATGTTTTTAGCATATCTCAACAATATATGAAAAGTGATTTTCATGTGCTCCTAGTTGTGAGAAATACTTTTTAGAAAATAATAGATTGGGACTATTGTATATATGTATAATGAGATATGCATTTAGATAGAAGAATTTGTTAAAGTTTGCTTATAAACTTTTCCCAATCTTGTGTTTTTGTGTAAAATAGAAACCTTGACACAAAAAAAAAATTAGTCAGTCAGGTGCGTGGTCCCCTTAAAGTCTAGGTGGTCCCCTTAAAATTAAGGGCCCTCCCTTTATGAATTAAAGGGGCCGCCACCTGTTGAGAAAAAATTTCTCAGATTTTTGACAAACAAGTTATTATGCCAAAAACTTAATCAATTTGTTCCATCATTCCTAGACCTAGACGTAAGTAGTTAAATGGCTCACGTTTAAGTGGTTTAGTTAGAATATCGGCTATGTTGTCTTCCGATAAGACCTTTTCTATAGAGATATTCCCTTTTTGAACATTATCGCGAAGGAAGTGATGACATGTGTTTTTTCGTGATTGTTGAACGGGATTCTTACTTAAGTATATAGCCCCTTTGTTATCACACATTATTGGAATGTCGTCTAACCTAACGCCATAGTCTATGAGAGCTTGTTTCATCCATAGAGCTTGTTGACATGCTTTTCCAGCGCTTACATATTTCGCTTCGGTTGTAGAGATGGCAAGAGCGGTTTGCTTCTTCGAAAACCAAGATGTTAGGCAACATCCCATAAACATGCAAACACCACTAGTGCTCTTGCGATCTACGTAATCTCCCGTATGATCCGAATCCGCATACACTATTGTTTCTATGCCGGATCCCTTAGGATACCATAATCCTAAATGCGTAGTGCCTTTAATGTATCAGAAGATACGTTTAACCGCTTCTAGGTGAGAGGTTTTAGGATCCTCTTAAAAGCGTGCACAAAGGCAAACACTAAACATGATATCGGGTTTACTTGCCGTTAAGTAAACTACCTATCATGCCTTTATATTTGGTATTATCTACGGACTCACCTTCTTCATCTCTCGTGAGTTTGGTTTCCGTAGACATAAGGGTTTTTATTGGCTTAGAGCCTTCTAGTCCAAATTTCTTAAGTATTTCCTTAATATATTTTGATTGATTAAAAAATATGCCATCATCTAATTATTTTATTTGTAATCCTAAGAAAAAAATTAGTTCCCCCATCATACTCATTTCAAACTCATCATGCCTGATATTGGCTAGTTTTGTGAGAATGAATATTGACAAATTTTAATTAACTCTTTGTTTAATTAAAAAGTTTCTTTGACTATCTCGAACGAGATAATTTGGATGTCAATAACAATAAGATGATTTGGATGGACTAAACTCTTGGCGAACATGATGAATATAAATTCTTCAACAACGAAAAAAATTATTGATAACGTTTTGTAAATGGGAGAGAGTATATATTTGTTGAGGATGAGAGAATTGAATGAAGTCACGACTTAACAAGGCGATTTTGAATAAACCTAGTTAGGCGAGCGTCGATGTTGAAGAGTTAAGTGTTTCATACCATAGTGGTTTGTAGACATTTCCCGATGCAAAACGAATCCCTACTTCTATGTAATTATTATCTACTAACAGTCATTTTTCTTCGTCTAAATGTGAGTTTCGTGCAATAGAAGACATCATTTTATAGTGTTCATGGGATCATCCATTTGAAAGAATGTTCCTAATGAACAAATTCTTTTTAGAAACTACAAAGCCAACAAATGAATTTCTAGTGACTAGCCAGTATTGTATAACACCCCTATTTTGACAAATATAGCAGCGAAAGCTAATCTGGGGTATTATTTTATAGTACAACAATCATAATCATAGAAAACAACTCGTAAGAACATGTTTTTGTAAAATTTAGTTATCATTCATTTATTCATCAGAGTTTTACAAGAAGAGAGATCCCAAAATCTAGAAACATAAAGTTTTGAATGATAACAGTTTAGCCATCTTCAAGTCCGTGTCACTCCGTGCCATAAGATGCTCAGTTACCTGAGATAAACATGCTAAAAAGTCAACACAGAGGTTGAGTGAAATTCATAGGTTTATGTTAAACAGTTTGAATACAAGTTCAATAGTGGGTTGCGTTGTTATACACCCATAAGTGTAATAATTGCAATGAGTATAATTATTATAAATAATAGTATTATTGCCCTAAGCTCATGACACCGAGACCTTAAGATAATCAATAATCACAAGAAGTTTCCCCAACGGGTGCCTTTGCCAAACACCCGGATAGTGATTCAAATGAAGTGCGTTTGGTTACCAGAAAATATAGGTACACCAACGGGGAAGCTCAGTCCCAAATAGATCTATTCCTAGCATTCGCGCTTACTCTGAAAAGTAATTAACGGTTCATGATAGTGGGTTCTTAATGGCAAAAGTAGGGACTTAAGCAATAATGCATCAGGATAGCATATAGTTAGAAAAACACTTGTATTCATGGTTTATAGCATGTATCCCCCTCGCGGGTTTATGAAACATTTCAAAGATTTAAAATGCGAGGCTATGAACTCACCTTAACAGGGAAATCTGATTGATGTCAAAAGTATATCAAGTGAAAGTAACGGCCTCGTCACGCAACCTGGGGTAATATGTCAAGTCTTAGTTTGATTGTTTAGGTTTCAAAACTTTACAGAGTTTAACATACATATTTGATTTATTAATTTATGGAATTATTGTATCACTGTTCGGGCTATCATAATTCAGAGGTCATGCAGTATCGTTTGAGGAGCTAGGACACTTTAAATTGTAAATCCAGCAAACTCGTCAAAACGTATATTCAAATGAAACCCCTCACATGAAATTCCCTAGTAACGTGATACGATAAGATTTTAAGTTTCTTTAAAAGCTAGTCGATGATAAATTACGTTAAATATATAACGTAATTGTTTTATAATGCGTCGATCAATGATTAATAACGATTGATGTGTCGTGTCGGGTTTTTAATGAAATCCGCGTTTAAATAGATATATATATATATAATATATATGATATAATATATATATATATATATATATATATATATATATATATATATATATATATATATATATATATATAATCTATATAAAAATATTATATTTTATATTTTAAGAATACAAAAATGGCAATATATACCCTTGGTTTATAAACTTTTACAAGTTTAGTCCTCTTATCTAGATAAAATAAGTATAGTAAAAATTAAACCTTAAACTTAGATACTGCCAAACAACCCCTTGGCTTAGTGTACAACTTTAGAAAATGAAATTTTTCAGCCCATCTAGTTTAATAAATTTCAGAAAGTTACGATATATACCCCTATGCATGAAAACATTTGCAAATCAAGTCCAAAATTCATAATTTTGATATTTTTGAAATCCAAAAGAGTTTTGCAGGTCATGGCTTATTAGAATAAGCTAAAATAAGATGTTCTAACATAACAAAAGTTTAGAAAAAGGATTCGTTAGCTAGAAAATCAAAACGGGTCATTTTTAGGGTTTTAACCAAAAACGCATGGGTTTGAGGATTCAAGGCTTGAACAAGAGTTCATATAGGATCTTAGGAGTCTTATGAATATTCTAAAATAGATTATGAGCTTATTGAACAAGATTTAGGCTTACTTGAGCTAGAAAGGGGTCGAAATGGTGTTTTTGGGTTTGTACGCCTAGAAATGACTTCAATGGCTTCTTCCTTCTTTCTTCTTGGCTTCAAACTGATCTTGGGGCTTCTCTTGATCCTCCTTGGTCTGGTTTAGAACTCCATTTGTGTTTGTGATGAAGATTTGAGGTGTGTTTGAAAGAGTGTGTATGTTTCGGCTTATATAGGGTTCGAATGGGCTTGGTGCCCAAGTTTGGGGTTTTGATTAGTGTCAAGGCTACCTTAGGTGATTCATGGCAGCTATAGTGATGAGTATTACAAGCTAGGAGAGTAGGATTGAATGGTGGAAATCCATGGAGGGAGATAGAGGGGTGACGAGTTATGCCTATAACTTGGAGGCCAAGTTGGTGATGCAAGGGTGATGGTGGTGTGAGGGAGGTGGTTGCTAGGCTGCTTGGGGGGTGGTAGTAGGTTAGTCATAGAGGTGCTTGAGGTGTTAGGTTGCTAGCTTAGGTGTAAATGGGTCAAAAATGAAAGAAAAAAGGGTGTCGGGTTGGTTTTGGTCTCGGGTTAGGGTTTTTGGTTTGAATTCGAATTAGGGTTAAGGTTTAGGATAGATTAGGGTTTAGGATTAAGGTTTAATGTTAGGATTAGGGTTTAGGATTAAGGTTTAGGGTTTAGGATTAAGGTTTAGAATCAAGGTTTAGGTTTAAAAATGAAATTAGGGTTTTAGGGTTTTAGATTAGGGTTTAGGGTTTTAGATTAGGGTTTTAAGATGATTTAGGGTTTAGGTTTAAGGTTTAGAAGTTGTGCATTGAGTATTGTACCTTGTGCTAAAGTGGTGGTAAGAAATTAGAATGAATTTGGAGGGAAAATGAGTTAGTTTGAATTCGTGCTTCATGGATTTGTACATTGAGCTTAAATGAGTTGTACATTGACTTGGAGGGAAATTATATTTCAAATGTTGTGCATTGTACACTTGTACACATGTTTGAAGGCTTGCACATTCATTTTATATGTATACATTACATATAATTAGGGTTTTGATATAAACGTTTAACGTTTAAAGTCTGTTTTGATATAACGTTGTAAATGGTACGTTAAATGGATAATGTACTTGGTAAAAATGATATTAAGATATAGACTTGACATATTAGGATGTTTACATGATATAAACATAGATAGAATTGGCATAGGTAGGTTGCGTTAGGTCGTTTACTTTAGTTATGTAAATTACGTTACATAATTGAATAAAGCAAACAATTTCCCTATAAAAAGGTGGTATATATATAGATGGATATTACGGTGCATCTAATTTAATAGATGGATAATTACATTGATGAAAATTATGGGTTATTATAGTCTCCATCCCTTAAAAGAAATCTCGTCTTGAGATATAGTTGGAAGCCGGAGTGATGTTTGAAAACAGATGTGGATACTTGGCACGAATTTGATCTTTGCATTCCCACGTAAGGACGAATTAAAGATATAAAGATTGTTTGAAGAACAAGAATACTTATGAAGATAAGTATTGAGATATTTATGTACAAGTTATGCATAATGTATTTATTTAAAAGATTATGTTTATGTTTAGAAAAGATTAAGATATCTTAGGAATGTAATGTAAGCTGACTAGGACTCCTTAGTCTATAAAAGGAGGCTCTAGGGTATTAGTTGAGATATCAGTTTTGCATATAAGTTCTCATAGTTGTCAAGTCAATTTAGAAAAGCTTCAAGGTTATAAACCCTAATACTAGTGAAGAGTACTCGTATTATTGATCGAATAATATTTTGTACACTTGTACACATGCTTGAAGGGTTGCACATTCATTTTATATGTATACATTACATATAATTAGAGTTTTGATATAAAACGTTTAGTACGATTAAAGGTCCTATTTTGATCTAACGTTGTAAATGTAATGTTAATGGATAATGTAACTTAGTAACGAAAGATATTAATATATAATAGACTTTACATATTAGGCTGTTTACATGATATAAACAAGAAATAGAATTCTTCAATAAAGTAGGTTTGCGTGAGTCGTTTACTTTAGTATTAGTATACTAGCGTTACATAATGGAATAAAGCGAAAAATTTCCCTGTAAAAAGGTAGTATATATAATATGATGGATATTTCATTGCAGATCAATTTAATAGTTGGATAATTCCATTGAAAGAAAATTGACAGTTGTTTATAATATTTCCTAACTATCACAAATACTAAGTATATCAATATACCACATCTATAATTTACAGTCAATTAGAGATGTGAGACGTACCTTAGCCTTCAAGAGAAAATACCTTAAAATCTTTAAGGTACAAAGCTTAAGGTGGGGAATTTGTGGAAATCCTATAATAGATTTCATTAATTTGTTTTGAAACGAAAGCCCAACGATGCATGTAGAATGATTAACCTGGAAGATGTGTGATTTAGCCATTTGGTCCCCCCATTGTTTCATGGGTCCGAAGTTATTGTATTCAAACAATGTTTTGCATTTGATTGGACACATGCACGGTGGAACCATCTCCACATTGAGTAAAGTTTTGGTTGGTGTGGATGATTCCACATTGTGTGGTTAGTGATAAGTAATTTTTGGTCTACCTTGGTCTCTCCTATGTTTGAGGGTGTTTTGGAACAGAGAGAAGTTTCCCTTTCTTCTCGGAGGAGGTGTTTCTTGAGACCTCAATGTGGGTGTTGGTAAATCCGACTCTGGGTTTAAGGAAGGTTTGAAAAAACGTTTTACCTCATCATCGATTTGCAATAAGTGAAAATTTAAGTATTGTTTATAAAACTAAAATTTGGTTTTGATTTTTGGGTATTGGATTCCTATCAAATTTTTCTTTTGACTCGACTCTCTTGAGCTCTTCCAAAATATACTTGTTTGGTTATCCGGCTAGTTGAACCTTTGGTAAAATTAAACCTAAACCCAGATTAGTCTCCAGAAGGTTTTTTGAGAACTAATTATTTTCTTAAGGAGTGACTACAAATCATTAAAATTGATTTAGCCTAGATATATCTTTTCTAAGCTTCTCAAGTTTCAAACTTAATGTCTTTGACATAATTTGCATTATCATTCACGTCCTTACCTTTTTCTAACCTAGTAATTCTATCTATTGCGGCTTCTAGCACCCTCATTCTCTAATTCTATAATTTATGCTTGTTTTAGAGTTAATTTTAGCCATGACTTTTTAGCCCTATTATGCATAGTCTACTATATTCACTATCTAAGTCATTTTCGTCTAATGATGATTGGTCATCACTAAAATATTTGGTTTCGGAGAGTACCTCATTTGAAGCTTTAGCTATAAGACACTTTTCGTTATTTGTCCTTTCCTCTTCATCTTCGTCGCTATCACTCCAAGATCCTCCAACAAACGTCTTTTGATTTTGATATTTTGATTGTTTCGGACATTCTCCGATGAGATGATTTGGATCTCCACACTTAAAAGCATTTTCTTTCGCCTTTGCCATTTTTGTCGTCTTTATTTATTTGGAATGATTTTCTTTCTTCATGTGGTTTGATTGGTTCTGATTTACCTTTTTAAATATATATAAATAATAAATATATATATAATAAGGATAGTCAAAAACCTCAATGTAGTAAATCCGGAAGTATGATTCCCGGGTCGTTATCCCCAATGAGGAATGCAATTGAAAGTCAGGTCTTTTTGATAATCGATGCTTGAATGGAATAAGATTATGATTGGTTTTCTAAGACTATGGGAAAATTAATGCAAACACTTAAAAACAATTAAGGCAAAACTGTTTTAAACTAAAAACGCGACCTAAAAACCCTAAATTATCAATATTAAGTCCTAAAATAATCTTTTTGACTTTTATAAGTCCTAATAACTAAAAGATAAGAACTAAGAAAACTAGACCAAAAACGAAAGTGATTTAAGCTTAAAAACACGAAAAACGTGAACGGGATTCAATCCCGCTCTTTAAAAAATCAAATTTGCATTTTATAAAACCTACGAAAGAGCTAAATCTAAATTTCCTAATTGCGCTAAAATGTTAAAAGAAAATTTTCTAAAAAAGAATTATATTTTTTTGATTTTTTTATAATTTTTTATGAATTAAAAACGATTTTAATGAAATTAAATGATTAAAAATACTAAACTAATTATAAAAATTCTGAAAAAATCCTGAAAAGTGCATTGAACGGTGAAGAATCTAATAAAAATAAGGGTGAGAAAACAGCTTATCAAATAAGCTGTTGAATAAGCTAAAACAGCTTATTAAGCAAATGGGCTAAAAACGTGTATAACTAATTAATATTGCAAATTAAAACCGAAAAAGACCCAAGGGCGAGTGGTAGTGTGTGTTGTGGTTAAAACGTTTGGTTGAGGGGGGTTGAGGTCCCGGGTTCGAGTCTTGCTCACCTGGGACTTCCCCCAACTCCCAAATGTTTTTTAAATTCCATTTTTTTAAACTTCTAGTTAAAAGGACTAACAATGAAGCACCTTTTAACAAAACCACTTTTTTTTATAAACCAAAAATAAGCACAAAAATAAGCTGTTAAAGGGACAGGATAAGCTTTTCTACACTTAGAGACTAAATGCTAACTGTTTTGGCTTTTTATGGCCAAAATAAGATACTACAAAGATAAATAAGCTAAAACAGGTAATAAGCTATATCTAATGAACATTAAGGAACACAAATAAGCACAGACAATAAGCTACACTAAGCTAAATATGACAAAAGTGTAAAAAGGCTTAAAAACTTAAAATTTCTTAGACTAAAATGCAAATAAGCTGCAAAATAACTCAATGCTAAGATAATTAAGCTAAAATGGCCTAAATCTAACCTAATAAGCAAAACTAAGCATAATGTAAGCAAATTCAATAAGCAAATAAGCTCAATAAGCAAATAAGCTAATGGGCCAAAACCTGTTAACCAAACAGCAAAAGGCTATTTCTGCTTACATTTTTAAGCAAAGGAAATGGAACCTTCGGCTTTAATGGTTAAAATACCTACAAAAAGCATGGCCAATAAGCTATGATAAGCAACCAAGAAAAATGAGTATTGAAACCACACATAAGACTGCAAAAGACTTAATGCAAAAGGGTGTTTTCCCACACACAGATACAAACTTAGAAAAAAAGAAAATGCCATCTTCCTTCACAAAACCAACTTTTGAGCTTAAAAATAAGCACTTAAACAGAACCTTATGACTATATAACCTACAAACAGATTGAATTTTGACCTCAAAGAACAAGAATCAACATTCAAAAACCATTTTGAAATTCACAATAAGTCATAGAAAACAAATAAAAAAGCAATTTCTCAAATTTTTCAACACTTAAGTTAGATTTAACAGAATTGGTAAAACTTAAAACAAGAAATGAAGGCTTAATGACTTGATTCCACACTTGTTTTAATGCATGCATAAACACAAAAACATCTCAAAAGTACAAGATTCAAAGGCATAATCAAATAAGCAGATAAAATGAGCTATAAGCTCACAAATTCAAACCAAAAACTCTTAAAACCTTAAAAATGAGTTTTAATACTTAAAAACTTAAACTAGCTGATTTTTACCACTACTTTTATCTAGTCTAAGTTGACTCAAGTGCACAAAACAGGTTTTGACTCATTTTGACAAGTAAAACAGTTAAACCAAACACCCCTTTAAATCCTGTTTTGATAATTTTTAAACTGATTTAAGCCACAAATTGTAAAGACCAGATATTAAGTAAGCTATACTAACAATATTAAGAAAATTTAAACAACTAATAAGCACTCAGATAAGCTAAAATAGATTATGCAAACTTTTAAGCTACTTAAGACATAATATAAGAAAACTCAAACAAATGATCTCTAAACTATAAAACAAGCATATTAGGCACTAAACATCATAAGCAAATATAAGCAGGCAATAAGCACAAATAACCAGTTGAATAGTAAATAAGCTAAAAATGGAAAGATGAAAAACTTACAAAACCCTTGCTTAAACAGGGCAAACAATGCTCAAAAGAGCTTATCTACAAGCTTTAGCTTATCAAAGATAAGATAGTAGTGTCCATATGCCCATCCAAATTTGCTTATCATCCCATTAAGTGTGGTTATTAGAGGGTGATGATATTTTTTTGTGTTTTATGTAAAATTTTCCTTAAATACTTTTATATATAAAAATGAAGAACTATTAATAAAATGCTTAAATAAGATCTTATAAAAGGCTTATGCAAGTATCTTGATAACTTTTGAACACGAAAGAGTAAAACTGATTTTAAGCTAAAACTTGAAATTTCATTAATTCATAAAAAAAACATTACAATATTTAAAAGATTACACTAAAAATAAGCTAAAAATTAACTAGGTGAAAAAAAACTTTAAAAACTAACTGCCCCAAGGGCTTACAATGAGCCTATTTATACTAAGCAAATGAAGGTTCTAGGTCTTATGCTTTCTTTGTGAGAGCTCCTGCGGGTGTGCTTGTTGTGTGAGTGAGCTCAAAAAGTAATCTTGGCCATCCAAAATGAGTAGAAGCCTAGTCTCATGAATCTTCATCATTGATTTCTTGACCTTCGTTCCCTTGGACGAATAGGGGGGTAGGGGATTACCAAAGTGGCAATAAGCCTATGTGAGGTGGGATAAGGTGTGTATAGGGGTTGGTTGACATAGGGGAGAAGAAAGAGGAATAGTGTTTTGTCTGGTGTTAGGAAAGGACACACACTCTGTGTGGGAGATGTACAGTAGTGGCGCCTTTTTTTTGAAGTTTGGAAAATGGCAAGAATGGTCCCTGAGGTGGTGTATAACTATTGCAATCATAGTCCTTGTACTTTTCATCTTTGGTCCTTGAGGGTTTATAAATGTTTGCACCGTTAGTCCTTAAAGGACTAACGGTGTAAGGGATAAAAGGGAATTGTTAACAGGTTGTTAAGTGGGTGATGGGTTTGGGCTTGTTTGTTGGGCCGGTTATAATTAAAAAGGTGACTTGGGCCTTTTATAAATGCTTAAGGCTTGAAACATATAAGTGGGCTGACCCGTCCTACAGTAGGGTACGGTGGCCACTTTTGACAATTTAGTTTTTGGGTTCGTTTTCCGATGCTTTTTCCAAAGCCACTTCCCGGGGTTGACTTTGACTTTGACTTTTTTGTTGACTTTGACTTTGTCATTTTGACTTCTCACGGTCTTTCCGTTCTCGTGCTCGGTTTTGTCATTTTGGCTTCGATTTTGTCCTTTTCTTATATATCCGTTACCTGCATAGTACAAATGCAAAACATACAAATATGATGTATTTTTGGTACGTTTTTGGTCATTTAAGTCTGGTTTTAATGGAAAATGGAGTAATGAATGTAATTATGCACACACCATGGATTGTCTTACGAATCGTCCTCGACTTTTGAAAGAATTTTCTATGAAGTCTCGTCTACGACCATGAGAATTCTTCATCTTTACTATCGAGGATAGCAATACATCATCACTCAGATTCCTTAGATACTTTTCAAGGCAAAATGATCTACTTTGTTCTCTTTTGCTTTTGACGTTTTCGGAATCTTTCTTAATTACTTCTTCATAAACCTTCAAATTTCCAATGAGTTCGTCAAGTGATAGAGTTGTTAGATTCTTTGATTCTTCAATCGCCGTGACTTTCGCGCTGCCAATTTGAAATGTAGATGCCCTAAGAAAATTCCTAACTAATTCTGTTAGAAAAACATCATCAAGTGCTTTTAGACTAGTAATAATAGTGTTTAATATATCAGCAAATGCCAATATCTAATTGACTACCTCAACCGGAATCATAAATTGTTCATAATATGTTGAACAAGAAATCAATTTTGTTAGCTTGACCTTTAGATATATTACCTTGATGAGTGATAATATATAATGCACCATCCATTCTTTTGTGGTTTGTGACACATAAAAAATCTTTTCGTATTCATTATGTGTCAAAGCATTTATAAATTACCATTTTTAGCTCATTATATTTTTTCAAGTTTCTCTTTAAGATCATCGTTTGTGTTTATAAAAGGTACAACTTCATCCTTTTTATTCGGGATTATTTTTAAAAGAGGGAGCAAAGGATCACCATCTATAATAACATGCCAAAAGATACTAGATCTTTTTGACTTCACATAAGTTTCAATCCTATGTTTCCATAAATAAATCCATACACTTTCAAATATAGGGTGGTCTTTGCAAAGATTTTGCCCTTCAAAATATTTTATCCGAATCCATAGATCGATTCAAGTTTTAAAATACAATATATTTTAAAAATCTTGTTTACGTGGCTCTTGATGCCAATATGAGTGGCAAACAAAATGGGGGTAGAATAGTTTAACCACTATACCGCTTTTTAATTAAGGTTTTAAAGTGTTTATAAATTTTCTCCTGAGATTCGACTTTGTGTGAATTCAACACTGCACAATATTAACAAAATACTTACTAAACAATTAATAGGATATATAGAAATTAATGTAAAGACAGAGATAATAGAAAGAACAATCAAACACAACACGGGGACTTATAGTGGTTCGTAACGAAATACCTCTTCGCACTACTCCACTCCTCGACACCTAACTCGAATTTCTTCACTATGCCAACAAGCTCCCTTAGGCGAAGAAAGAAACCAGTACACAACATTGCTGACAAAAGACACCGCGATTTACGACACAAAGCAAAATGTCGAGTTCTAAATCTTAGCTAGAATTAATCTATCACAACTACACGATTTTCAGCTACCCTGTTTCACAGACTTCACAACTTTACGACTTTCTTCAACAACCATCAAGACTTCATCACACTGCAAACTTCACTTCACCACACTACTTATACACAACTATATAACAAAACATGGTAAGAATCACCGACGATCTAACTATACTTACAAAGATCGCCAAGATCAAGCTTACTAACAACACAAATACAAGATATACAATTGATTACAAATATGTGATATGAAGCCAACAAGTTGCAAATACACACTAAGGTGTAATACTTTCTTCACTTGAATGATGGAAGAAATTCTTTCTTGCACTTAGGATTAAGCTATTGATCACTTGGAAACAAAGCTTTTATGAATAAATGATCAAAGGAATTTAGAGAGGAATAATGTGGGGCTTTTTTTGAGTAGAAATGAATGAGTGCAAAAGTTAGAAAAAATAGTGAGGAAACGTCAGTATTTATAGACAAACTGGAGGGGCGTCATCTATGGTGCGGTCCCCTTAGAATAGTGGGTCGGCCCCCTTAAAATTAAGAGGGGCCCCCTAGACTGGACGCTCCCCACATTTTTTTCCTTTTGTGTAGGGATAATGTTTTTCTGGACTTTCTACCGTTTTCTGGTTCAAAAATATGAATTACAAAAGGTTTTATTTGAATAAAACATTTCTTTTAATTGTAGAAAATGTTTTGTAAATGATTATAAAAGTGTTTACATAACATTTTATACAGTGTGAAGGTTGAATAAAAAGTTTCTTTGATCATTAAAAACCATTTAAGCTTTATTTATTCATACATGAAGTATAATACTTTTCAAATGAAAATTACTTACTAAATACTTGTTTACGTTTTAATTTTACATTGAACTTTTTATTTTTTATGATTATCAAAACGTAAAGAAGTGAAAAATATTAGTAATGTTTTTAGGCATTATATTTTATCAACACTGAGTTCACATGGGAACGTGAAGACCAATTCCGGAAGAAATATCCGCATCTCTTCACGAAACCGCGACCGTCGACACGTGGTCCGCGTCTTAACCCTTGACAAGTGCTCATTTAACGGGGAAGACTATAACACTTTTGTGGCTTTATGTCATTGAACGACGTCAATTAATATTAATTTCACTATTATTTTTTAGTGTTGTACGCGTTTAGCTTTTTAATTTTAAAGGGATAACTTTAAACATCGCTGTAAGCTAAAAAATGATCATTCAACGTAAAACGGGCATCAAAAATTAAATGTTTACAATCAACAATGTTAGATATTTATTTAGAAGGATAATTATAACTTTGTACATTTTATTTTTATGAGTTACTAAAGTTTTTAACGTTTCGCGATAAAATACCGTTTAGGGCATACCCGAAACCCCAAAACTTTTTCTATGCTTCAAGACAAATACACATTTTTATACCCAATACTCCAAAGTTTTAATAAAAATGCACCCATATTTATTAACTTAGCCGAATTTTATGCAAAGGAAATAAACCAAGACTTACAATGTACAAGTTATATCTTATTTCATTTAAACAACAACTTGTAAATACAAGTAAATGCTAGATATTTTACTAAAGATCAAAATCATATTTTACTCCCCCCCCTCCCCTTCAAAATTCGGCCATAAAATTGATACCTATAGAGACCATTGATGCACACACTTTACCAACGTTGATAGTTGTACAAAACTCTTCCATTAAAACCTTAAAGAGACTTTTAGCTAGTGTTTGACCAATACTCCTTATTAATGGCTTAACTTGTCTAAGACTTTCAATAGTGCCATCAACTAGTAACTTGGACTAGTCTTAGCAATATATATACATGCAAGACTTAGAAGAAACATACACACTCATTTCTTAAAGTGAAAACAACACATACTCTCCCTTTTTCTCCATCCTAACCCACGGCTACAAACAAACAACATAAATAATCCATACAAAATTTATTTACCACATTTCCAAGCATTCCTACATCATATCTAAGATATCCTAAGGTGTTTAGAAGGTTTGGTTTAATGTTTACAAGTGTTAAAGCAAGAAGGTTCAAGATTAGGGTTTACACATGAAATTTAGGTTTTCTTTGTATTAGAAGCTTGGGGTTAAATAGCTAAACAAGGTTTAGATTTATATTGTTCATCATCTTACAACATATTAAGGTTACCCTAAAAATTCTTAATCTCTTTAAATTCTAGATTTTTATGTGTATATAATGGCTATGTATTAATCACCCTCTAGGAAAACCTATTTAACTTTAAAATAGATTTTACACATGGTAAGGATTGTGGTGTGCTTTAACATATGTTTATATGAATGTTATATCAAGTAAGAATGGATGTATAAGTATTGTACACCGTGTGGTGTTGTGTATAAAAAGTGTATAATAAACACGTTACCTAAAAAGTATACTTATAAAGTTAATGAACAAATAATATGTAGACTTTTGAATCTTTGATTCTTGGATAATCTGTAGACAAATCCCAATAGGACTAAGACCCTAAGTATGTAGACATGTTGATATTAAGTGTTTGTAATTGGACTTGTAACTAGTGTACTAAACAAGGAACGTTTACAAAATCAAGTTTAACAGTTTTTAAACAAAAAAAACCTCAAGGGTCTGATCAAATCGAATTTAAACACTTAACAATTTTATAATTAAACAAAATACTTACATGTTACAAGGAAGTGTAGGCATATAAGAGAAACCCGAAAACAGACTTATACCGAAGGAGATACGCATTTGGCAAGTTACCGATTAATACAACGCATTTTATATAAAAGAAATTTTATAAAAAACTTTTTACAGTTTCACGTTCTGATAATATCAAATAGTTATTTATTTATTCTCATATAGTACATATTTTTAGAATTCCAAAACATTAAGAATCATAATTTTTGGATCAATAATGAAGGAGTTATGAATTACGCTAGTTTACGATAATAAATACTTTTATAAAAATAATTTTATAAAAGTTATAGTTCACATCAGATATACTTATTGTTAAAACATCATTAATTAGATAGAACTTTTAATTGCGAAGACGTACTCAAAAGAATCACTAAAATCGGATCTAAAACGAATAAAATACGACATTTACATGTTTTTACGACGACCGATAAAATTTTTATAAAATATAATTTATAAAAGTCCAATGAAACAGTAGAAAGTAATGTTCGCCAGAGGACTCAAAATATAAAATTTAATATTTTGATAACTCATCTTAATACGAAAGCGTGGACATAAGAAACGTAAAAAACGGGCTTAAAACGATAAAGTGACGTCGTTTTTACTAATGAAATATTTATAAACATTTTAACTTTATAAATACGATTTCACAAACACAATTAGATGATGATGTAGCTATATATAATTATATATGGTAGTAGTTATTCAAAGTGCTTAATACTTATACGGCCTATAATTAATTAGGTTGCATTCGTCGTTTACGTGACGCATTTTCTGTGATATACTTGATATTCATTTGAGGTGAGTTCATAGCCCCACGTTTTATATTTATAATGATTTACAAGTTTTGGGGTGAGAAACATATGCATGTTTTACAAATTGGATGCAAGTGTACATTTTACTTGATTACGTGTTTGCCTAAGTAGCGATAACCCATCTGAGCCCATAATCATGAACTGTTAGTTACTGTTGTGAGCGCGAATGTTATAAATAGATCTATTTGGGATTGACATCCCCGTTCGGGTGATTAGCTATCACTGGACAAACGAACGTATACCATGTCGGACATAGGATGTTGCGGGTTAGAACATCATCACGGGCAATGTTGGCAATTTATATTGCATTTCATACATGTCGAGCTTCAGTGTCATGAGCTTAGGAAAACGTAATTACATTTTATGATGTTTGCATCTGTTGCATTATCATGGGGAAATCTTGCGGTCCTACATTATACATTTACAAACCTATGAATTCACTCAACAATATGTTGACGTTTTAAAGCAATGTTTTTCAGGAGGTCAATAAGGCACGAGGTGCAAGGGATACATTGGTGCTTATATTTTGGATGTCACATGCTAAAGATTTGGTTGCATTACATTTTGGGATAAATTGTTATGAACAAGTAAAGCTTCAGACTTTTGTAACAAATACTTTGCTAAATCTAATGTATCGATTTTTAAACGACTTTTTGGTCATTCTTATATATATCTTATGTTATATATCTATGATGTACTATCCCCAGACCCATATTCCGCTACGATCCATTTTGGGGGTGTTACATTTAGTGCTCCAAGCACCGAGTCTCTTGACTCTATTTTTAACAGGCTTCAGAAGATTGTAAGTCAGCTGGCCATCTTGGGTGAAAATATTTCACAAGAAGATCTTAATTTGAAATTTTTGAGAAGTCTGCCTTCTAAATGGAATACTCATGTTGTGGTCTGGAGGAATAAACCTGATCTAGACACAATGAGCTTTGATGATCTTTGTAACAATTTCAAGATTGTTAAACAAGAGGTTAAAGGAACTGCAAGCTCAAGTTCTCAGAATATGGCTTTTGTATCATCCTCTAGCAGTACTAATGAAGTTAATAATGCTCATGGAGTTAGTACTGCTAACACTCATGTTAGCCCTGCTAGCACTCAAGTTAGCACTGCTAGTACTCAAGTTAGTACTGCTAACTTAAGTGATGACACTGTTTATGCATTTTTGGCCAGTCAACCAAACGGGTTTCAACTTGTATATGAGGACCTTGAACAAATCCATGAAGATGACATAGAAGAGATAGATTTGAAGTGGCAGTTGGCATTGCTGAGCATGAGGACAAGAAGGTTTTTCTAGAAAATTGGTAGAAAGATCACTATCAATGGGAGTGATACAGCTGGATATGACAAGTCCAAGGTAGAGTGTTTCAACTGCCACAAGATGGGATACTTAGAAGGGAATGCAGAGGACCTAGAACAGTTAACAGGACGGATACAAGACAGCTCTAGAAGGACTATAAATGTGGAAGAAATTTCTTCCAAAGCCATGTTGGCTATTGATGGAGCTGGTTTTGACTGGAGCTATATAGCAGATGATGAAGTCCCTACAAACATGGCTCTTATGGCTTTTTTAGACTCTGCGGTAAATAATGACAAAACTTGTTCAAAAATCTATCTAAAAAGCTTTGAAACTCTTAAAACTCAACTTGATGATTTAAGAATAGAGTTTATCAAATCTGAGTTCAATTTAGCAAATTATAAAAGAGGGTTAGCTTATGTAGAAGAGAAACTTGTCTTTTACAAAAAGAACAAGGTTATTTTTTGTGAGCAACTTGTTGTCTTAAAAAGAGATATCTCATATAAAGACTCATAAATTAGTATACTTAAAAGTGAGCTAGAAAAGCTTAAGAAAGAAAAAGAAAGCAATCAACTTAAAATTGAAAATTTTGATAATGCTTCTAAGAGTCTAGACAAATTAATAGGGAGTCAGATACCTAATAAAAGTAGAAAGGTTCTAGGGTTTGTAAGCTATAATGCTGTTCCACCTCCTCCTATAGTGTTATTTTCTACCCCCAAACCTTGATTTGTCCAACTCTGGTCTAGAGGAGTTCCAACAGCCTGAGTTTGAAGGCTATGGACCTAAGACTAGTAAGAGTATTAGGGAAGATATTTGTAATGAGATTAGGTAATCTCTTGATGCCCCATTGGTTAAGGAGTTAGTGTTAGATGATAAGTTAGAGAAGAAAACTGTTTTTCCTACTGTTGCTAAGATAGAATTTGTTAGACCTAAACAACAAGAAAAACCAGTTAGGAAACCAGTTAAGTATGCTGAAATGTATAGGTCACAAAGTCCTAGGGGAAATCAAAGAAACTGGAATAATCAGAAGTCCCAACAGCTAGGAAGTGACTTTGTGATGTACAATAAAGCTTGTTTTGTCTGTGGAAGTTTTGACCATGTGCAGGCTAACTGCAATTACCATCAAAGGGAAAGGGTGGTATCTGGGAATAATTATACAAGGGTGAATTACAATTATTCTGCTAAAAAGACTCACCCTAGTGCTCAAAGGAACATGGTTCCAAGAGCAGTTTTAATGAAAACTGGCCTAAGATCACTTAATACTGCTAGGCCTGTTAATACTGCTCATCCCAAAACTACAGTTTATAGTGCTAGACCAATGTCACATTTTTCTAAATCAGCACAATCAACTGTAAAGAGGCCCTATCAAACAAAAACAACATTAACTAACAAAAATTCTAGCCAAAAAGTTAATACTGCTAAGGGAAAATTTTATACTGCTAGGCCAAAAGCAGTTAATACTGCTAGGCCAAATTCAGCAGTAGTTAATGCTGTAAGGGCAAATCAGGTTAATGCTGTTAAGGCCTCAGCATGTTGGGTTTGGAGACCTACCAAACTTAATAGTGCATCAATTACTTTGAAGAAACATAATTATGTTGATGCACGAGGCAGATCCAAGTCAGTGATGGCTTGGGTCCCCAAAGGAAACTAATTTCCTTATTTTTATGTGCAGGGTCATCCACAAAAAGAAGATCAAGGATATGTTGACAGTGGATGCTCAAGGCACATGACAGGGAACATGTCCTATCTCTCAGACTTCAAGGAATTTGATAGAGGATATGTTACCTTTGGGGGAGGAGCCAAAGGAGGGAAAATTACTGGTAAAGGAACTCTTAAAACTGGTAAGCTTGATTTTGAGGATGTGTACTTTGTCAAGGAGTTACAGTTTAACCTTTTTAGTGTTTCACAGATGTGTGACAAAAAGAACAGTGTTCTTTTTACTGACACTGGATGTTTTGTTCTGTCTCCTGACTTTAAGTTAGCTGATGAAAGTCAGGTTTTACTTAAAGTTCCTAGAAAGAACAATATGTACAGTGTTGATATGAAGAATATTGTTCCTAAAGAGAGTTTAACTTGTCTTGTTGCAAAGGCCACACTTGATGAATCAATGCTATGGCATAGGAGGCTAGGTCATGTAAATTTTAAAACTATTAATAAACTTGTTAAGGAAAATCTTGTGAGAGGTTTACCTAGTTTCACAACGTGATGAGATGCCACAAAATTCCATCCAAGTTTGTGAAATCTTTGACGTCTGGGGCATTGACTTTATGGGGCCATTCCCATCATCCAAAGGCAACAAATACATCCTCGTGGCCGTTGATTATTTATCAAAATGGGTTGAAGCAAAAGCGCTCCCCACCAATGACGCCCGAGTTGTTTGTAAATTTCTTAAATCTCTCTTCGCCAGATTCGGTGCCCCTCGTGCAATCATAAGTGATCGCGGAACCCATTTTTGCAATGACCAATTTGCAAAGGTCATGCTTAAATACGGAGTCACTCATCGTCTCTCCACCGCGTATCATCCACAAACAAGTGGACAAGTTGAGGTATCCAATCGTGGCTTGAAGAGAATTCTTGAGAGATCAATAGGAGAGAACCGTACCTCTTGGTCAGATAAGCTCGATGATGCTTTATGGGCTTTCCGCACAGCTTACAAAACACCCATCGGGTGTACTCCATACAAGTTAGTCTACGGAAAAGCCTGCCATCTGCCAATTGAGTTAGAACACAAGGCCTACTGGGCCTTGAAACATACAAACTTTGATCTAAAAACCGCTGGTGACCATAGAAAAGTTCAACTGAATGAACTTAATGAGCTCCGTGATGAAGCTTATGAGAACTCTTTGATCTATAAAGAAAAGACAAAGAGGATTCACGACTCCAAGATCAAGAACCGCGTTTTCAACGTCGGTGATCGAGTCCTCCTCTTTAACTCTAGATTAAAAATTTTCTCAGGAAAGCTTAAAACCCGCTGGTCTGGACCATTCACTATCACACATGTTTTCCCGTACGGCACCGTCGAGCTATCTCAAAACTCCGGGCCAAACTTCAAAGTGAATGGTCATCGTGTTAAGCACTACTTTGGAGGGGACGTACCACAGTTGGTAGTCCCAGATCTCCAAACATTCCCTAATGTCCAATAATTTCAGGTGACGGGTCAAGCATAGCGACCTTAAACAAGCGCTTCGTGGGAGGCACCCCATGCTTATCGTAGTATTGTGTAAAAATGAATAAGTGTTTTCTTGTTGTATGGAGGTTTGCCTTTTCCATTACCCGTGTTTCGTGTTTATGTTGTTAATTGTCCAGGATTGCCCGGATTGTGAAGATCTCTCGTGCTTGTATCTTTATCAAGAGTTTCACATCCTCAGCTTCATTTTGGGAATCCAGTATCCAAATCTAATCGACTAACGTTTTATCTTTTGGCACACTTCATAAACGGCCTTAGATTTACGTAGGTACCCCTTTGAAACATCGAGGACGATGTTTAGTTCTAGTATGGGGGGGATCTTCGATTTGATTTTTGCCTGCAGCCGTTGTTGTCACGTAATCCCGTTTTTATCGCCAAATTTTTGCAAAAATACCAAAAAAAATAAAAAATTAAAAAAAATTTCAAAAATAAAATAAGTGTTTTGTCACAGTTTCGACTTTCCTAATGGGTAGAATGAGAATAATTTTTGACTCGATCGGGCGTGTTGAGCCCTAGCTAGTTCCTCAACTTACCACTTGTAGGCTAAGCTTTCACGAATTCGATTGCTTCGAATTTTAATAAGGTGAAGAACAAGAAGTGATAGAGTTAAATATAAGTTTATGTGCTGAGCAAGATTCTTCTAAAACTTATATGAGTAACTTGTGGCTTTTTCTCCCATTAGCTTCTAATCCACCTAATCATACGTGCTCATTTCAATTCAACTAAGTCAATCGATGTTTTTAGAAAAAGCTTCAAATTTGTAACTTGATTCTTTAAAGCGAGATTTTTCTGTTCTTAATAATTCGAAAGTTAAAATGCCAAAGAAGCATGAATGAAGTATGAATGCAAAAATGCACGAATATTGTAATTATGCCAATGAAGCATACATTTGATCATATGGAGCTAGTAAAAGATGTGTCGTGATATCCCACTCCGCTAACCACGAGGTGGGGGTTCAAACTAAGACGTCTTTACTTCTAGGGATTTGGTGTGTTGTGATATCTCACCAGGAAGCGAGGTCTAGGTGAGGGTTCAAACTAAGACACTTATCCTTAGCCATATTAGGAAGAAGGTGTTGTTGTGATTTCCCACTACGCTAGCAACGGGGTGGGTTTTCAAACTAAGAACATCGGTCGTTGGTTGTGATATCCTACTAGGGAGCGAGGCCTAGGTAGGTGTTCAAACTAAGCAACGCATTCCTAGCTTTAAGAACTTATGAAAATGATAAATATGTTGCAAAAAGTTCTATGGTTTAAAATCAAGTTACAAGTGCCTAATAAGTTGTTGCTTTGAGTCGTGATTCATCTTGAATTATGACTATGAAAATAAGTTGATCTATGGTTGAGTTAAAACGAGCACACACATTCAAATCATATATCCATGTTGGGAGTTAAAAGTTCACAAGTCATAAGTATGAGTGCTTAGCATTTAGACTTATATTGACAAATGATCTTGTTTAATTGCTTGGTTTGGAACTAGTGAAAAATCGGGGACGATGAATTTATCCGTCAGGACATCCGTAGATTACTCTATGGGCGTTTCTCATTCTATGATCCCAATGTTGATATAATAAAGGAAGTCAAACAGGTAGTCGAGAAATAAAAAGGAAAACAAAAATTTTTCCCAAAAAATTTAGAGATAGATTAGTGTATAGATAAAAAATGGTAAAAACGGGACTTGTCGAAGCTTTTGATTCTTTAGTTCCCCTTGACGAACACTTAGCTACTTTTCGAGGTTATTAGTCGAGGGTGTTCGAGATTCTTAGTTTTCCAAATGCTTACTTCATAGCATTGCGTGAGGACACGGCAATACCTTAGTATGGGGGATTTTGGTATGTGTTTAATTACACATACCTTTTACCTTTAAAAACGAGCTAAAATAACCAAAAACGGACTTAAAATGCCAAATATATGCTTGTTTTGCTAATTGTATTGTGCAGGAACGGATAACTAAGAAAAGGACGAAAAACGAAGCCAAAACGACAAAACCGGACTCGGAATGGAAAAGCAGGAAAAAGACAAAGTCAAAGTCCAAGCCCAAGCCTGAAAAAGTCAACAGAAAGTCAACCCAAGTCAACCCCGAAGCCAAAAGTCAAGAAAAGTAAGTTTAGGGACTAAACTTGTAAATCCCTAAACTTATTTGAAGAAGAAATCAAGAGAAATGAAGACAAGGGCTCAAACTGCCAATGTGGGAAAGTTAAACTACAAGGGGCTAAACTGCCAAGGTCCCTAAACTATAACTAATAAGGACGAGTGGTGCAATTGGTATTATAACCCTTGGGGGGTGGTTTTGCCAAGTCCCAAAACCTTTTGATAACAAGGACGTGTGGTGGCAATGATATATATAGCCATGAGGGGCTATTGTTGCCATACCCACAAACTTTCACCCTGTTTTTCGAAACACTGTATATCCCTTCCAAGTGATTCTCGCCAAAATCCCTAACCCCACAAACCTGTCGTTTTTGTTTGACTTTCCATAAACCTCCAAACCTCTCACTATCTATAACCCCACACCCCCACATGGGATTGCCATGTTGGCAATCCAAACCCCCACCAAAGATCATCAATGGTCTATAAGATTCGGCTTAGGCATCAAGAAAAATGGAGGGCCAGGATTTGCTTGTTCTTTGCACACTCACAACAAGCACACTTCACATTTGTGGCTACAAACAAGCACAACTAGATGAAGACAAAGAGCAAAGCCCTAGTCGTATTTCTACTATAAAAAGCATTGTAAAGCCCATGGTGGCAGAAAGTAGTTTTTTTTAAAGATTTTTAAGTGTAGTTTTAAAGTAGTTTTTCGTATTTTTAAGTTAAAAGTTTTTCATGCACTTAATGTATATTCACATTTGTTTAATGAAAATTCGATGAAGTTTTCTTATTTTGTTCTAAGCTCAAGTTTTTCCTTAAAAATCCTTTAAGCTTTCATTTAAGCCATCTTTATAACCTGTTTTTAGAAAACTTTTTAAGGAAAATTCAAAAAAAAAGAAAGGGAACAAGGTACTGTATGATGGAAACAAGCATGGATAAATAGGCTATATTGGAAGGCTTATTGGGTTTTAGATTAGCTTAAGCTTAATTATAAGCTGAGGGTAGGACTTAGAGCTTATTAGGTCTCCAAAAATCTTTTTTGAGCAAAGGATCAAAGGTACAATTTCTTGTTAAATTTTGCTTAAAAAAGTACTGTAGCAATTGCTTATTTATCTTATTTTTAGCTTATTAACTGTCTTGTGTGCTTATTCATGTTTACTAGTGCTTAAATTATGCCTTTTAGTGCTTTATTTCATTTTTATGCAATTTGAGTGAAAACTATCAAAATTAGACAGTAAGACTTTCACTAAATAGCTATTGTCATTTTAAGTGCTTATTTGACTTGCTTTTTATCTTTTTATAGACCTAAATTGCATAAGTAGTATTAGAGTTTTAAAAACTTCAGTTTAACTTAGTTTTTATAGGTTTTAAAACTACTTTTCAAAATTAAGGGAGTGTTTGGGTTAACACTAAAAATGGGTCAAATACAAGTTTGGTATGGGTTGGGGTCATTAAGTTGGATTTAGTTTGAATATTAAGCTTATTAGAGGATGTTTTTAAAAAGTTTTTAAGTTTGAAAGTTGATTTTCAAAGTTTTTCTAAGTCATTTTTTTAACTGTGGGATTTTAAAAAGCTACAAGTGCTTATTTAGATAAGCACTTGGGATCTTGAGTTTTAAGTTCAAAAAGAGTGTTTTTGGGTGTGATAAAACAAGCTAGTTCAAAACTCTTTGAGAACCTTCCAGATTTGACTTTTTAAGTCAAAATGACCAAGACTTAAGTGTAGTTTTTTTTAGAAGCCCTTTTTCACTCTAAAAAATCAGCAGGATATTTAGTGTTTAAGAAGCTTAAAATTGGTGCACAAGTCCATGTCCTAGAGTACTTTAGCTGTTTTAACTTTTCTTTTTAATTTAAGCTTATTTGACAGCTTTAAATAAGCTGTCAAATAAGCCCTTGTCTTTAGTAAGTTTTCCCCTGGTGTAAAGGGGTGTCTTTTAAGCCCTCTTTTCTAGATTCCTAGTGAACTTAAGCCCATGATCTTAGCTTATTTTGAGAGCCCATAAGCTCTTTGATAAGCTACCTTAATTTCAGTCCTTAAGAAGCCCTTGTACTAGCTTATTTTTAAGCCTAAAGTTGCCTTTTCACTGTTTTAGCTTAGCTTAATATAGAGAATTGCTTAAGCCACTTTTAGGCTTGTTCAACTTATTTCATAAGCTCTTTGGTGCTTTTAGTTGCTTTTTAGGATAGTGTGTAAGTTGTTGAGCTTATTTTCTCATTTTCTTAGCTTATTTGAGTGCCAACAGCTTAGCTCTTTAAGCCCCTTAAGCTCAACTTTAGCTTTCTGTCAAACATAAGCTCTTTCAGCTTATTGAGTTTTAGCACTTAGCTTTTTAAAGCTTATCTAGGTTAGGATTAAGTCCCTTTAGCTTATTTGTCCAAGTTAGCTTAAGTGTTCAAAATCCAAATGACTTAGTTAGTTATAAGCCATTAAGCTCATTTTTGCATTCTGTCATTTTAAAAGCTAGTTTTAAGCTTATTTATAGCTTTTCATAAAAAGTTGTAGTTGAGAAAGTTGTTAAGCCCCACGAGCTTAACAACTTTGTTTTACAAAGTTTTTCCAAAAAAAAGAGAGGGACAAGGGGTGACCCGGGTGAGCAAGACTCGAACCCGGGTCTCAACCCTCATACACCTCTCTTTTGTACACAACACATACCGCTGCGCCCTTGGGACGTTTCTGTTATAGTCCCAAGGGCTTTGGTATTTAAGACATGTTAGGCTGTAATACCCCATAAGCTGTATAGCCTTATTTTTGCGGGCTTAGTATTAATCCAACTTTTTGTTTCTTATCTTTCGAAGGTTAATCTAAGTGTCTAGTATTTTAGAAAAAATTTCAGTAATTTTTCAAAGTCAATTTAGTTATTTTTTATAATTTTTTTTTGTTATTTTTAAATTTTCGTTAAAAGTTTAAAAAATTCATAAAAAATTCAAAAATTATCAAAAAAATATTTTTCTTTTTTAGAAAATTTTATTTAATCATATAGTTTGCAGGAAAAATATAAAAATTTTCGTAGGGTCATTTTTACAACTTTTCGTCTTTTTAAAGAACGGGTCCGGGTGCGTTTTTTGTCTTGACTCGTTTTTGGGTCAAACGAACTCCGTTTTCGGTCTAGTCTTTTTCATTCTTCGTTATTTGTTCCCTAGAGTAGTTTAGAAGTAAAAATTTCTTCGTAGGGTTAATTTTAAAGATTTTAGGTTTTTCCCCCTTAGTTCGGGGCCCGTGCTTTCGTTTTCTAGCTTAATTTCATAATTTCTAGGTTTTTCTTAAACGTTTTTGTTTGTTATTGTTTAATCTAACTTTCCACACTCTCAATTCAATTCTCTCCTTCAAACTCAAATCTTCGACTGTATCGATTTTCCAGTCCAGCCTCGTTGGGGATAAACGACCCGGGAACATTCTATACTACTTCTCGGTTTTATTGAATTTGTTTCTAGACTATCCTTACTCTATATATTTTATATTTTATTATATATTATATATATTTTAAGGTGTAGTTTGGCAGCGATCAATTTTTGGCGCCGCTGCCGGGGAGGCTGTGAAAACGACTATCGTTACGTTTGACAAATTGTGTTTGAATCTGTGAATATTTTCTTTTAAAAACATATAAAAAATACAAAAATATTTTCCATTTTCTTTTATTAGTGTAATTATCATATAAAAACAAAAAAAGAAAAAACCAAAAATATAAAAACATTGTCCATAAAAAAAAATCACAAATTGGTAAAATACCAAAATATAATATTCTCAACTGAGGTATTATCATAATAACTTCCGGTGAACTTATTGGTTCCCAACTCGAACAAAAGATTTAAAAACTTGCC